>JAFBJR010000129.1:75060-171041 GCA_016785285.1 Brachirus orientalis
AACTGTTAACTTAAAATGTGCTGATTAAAAGCAGAAAGACAAACAACCGTAAGACTATCACCTCCTTCTCAGGGGTAACAATTAGGCTGAATGAAAAACACCAGTTCAATCAAAAGCCTTGCAGATCATTTGAGGTGATGTTACAGACATCATGATGAACATTAACTGACACAGCAATCTTTCTCTCCCTCTCTCTCTCTTTCACACACATGCACTTCTTTAGTAAGTTAGGACAGAGAGGGAATATAGTGCAAGAAATCATTTCTTTTTGATGCATGCACTGTTTCAGAAGGAGTCTGATTTTTTTGCTGTTGTCTCCTCCTTCTCACTCAGTTATTAGTGGATCACAGGCTTTTCCCCCAGTCAAACCCTTCACTGGCCAATTTACTTTGTAATTATTGACAGTTGTGACACCCCCAGAGATTTATTTTCATTATTTTAGCAGGAGATAAAATGTAAATCTGGATAATGGCTGTCATTTTCTGAATCAATACTGGGAAACTTAGCATACATATTGATTCTCGTCCGTTGGCTGGTCAGAGTCAGGAAATTAAGTAGTGAGTCACATGCCAGGTCTGGTAGAGGAGGCTTTGTCTTGTTTCAGGCTGAGCGCATATCCCCATTCCTTCACTGTTATCTCAGTCCTTCCAGTAAAGATAAACAATGCAGAAGGAGAATAGAATAAATAAGGCTAGTGTTTACAACAGACATAATGCACAAAGTGACCCCTTTCCATTCTCAATCTCATTTAAAGTCCAAATGAAAACCCTTAGCATTTGTTTTTCACTAAGAAAATTAAGGGACTAGTTTTGCATAATCTTAAGAAATTACATCTGATAAAATTATTCTTTAATTTGGAGCACTTGTACATTTTTTCATTGGTGTTGCTTTTCTGTTGCTTTTAATGAAGAGGAAACATGCAGATATTATTGATCCACAATTACTGTACATTCAAATAAACATAGATAATTTGGACAAATCATTAATGGAGTGTTGCATTTTGTTGAATTTCCCCTTCTTGCAACTTAGAAATGATCAGCAGAAGCAATCTTGTAGAAAAAATTGAATTTGCCTCTTATGAAATTAACTGATTACTACAGTTGAGCACAAACGTGTTAGCCCCCTATGAAAATTTAATTGTTTCATAACTATTTTCCATGTGCTGTTAAACAGAGCAAATAATTTTAACAAAGCTTTTTCAAACATCCTGGTTTTATTTTGGATGCTTCCATTATTATTTGACTTTGCAAATATGAAATTATTCCACAAAAAAATAAATTAAAAAATAAAACTACCCAGGTCAAAATTATTAGCCCCCCTTTTTTTTGACTTTTTTTAATTGAGCCATAGCACAAAACACTGTAGTGCAATGATGTGCTTAACTTTGTAATATACAAAACTCTAACAATCAAATTAAAACTGAAGGTTATCTCCCAATTTACGCACAGTATAAAATCTTCAGTAAGGGTTTGAGCTGTCACTTGAGAAAGCATCACGCCAAAAACAAATGAAAACAAAAAGGATTGCTGGTGCTCACGAAGCCAGAGAATTGCTTACAAAGTCACAGCGTCAAGAACTGGAGTGACAAGCATCAGCAAGAAATCAAAAAATTCAAAGAGAGCCATACAATATAGAACAGCCTGGCAGAGGTAGGAAGTGAGTCTAAGATGTGTCTAAAACTGCCAAGACACTAGTGAAGGACTTGGACGAGTCAGGAATTGTAGCCTCAAAGAAGAAAATTATTAGAGCTCTGCACAGAAATGGACTGTGGGGTTGCAGACCAAGAAGAACTAAACTTCTGTAGAAGAGACACCTTCAAGCCAGACTGAAGTGTGCTAAGGACAACCTGGACAAAGATTATTCATACTGGAAGCATGTCCTTTGGTCAGATGAGACCTAGAACTAGAAACTAGAGCTCTTTGTCCACAGAGACATTGTTTATGTTTGGAGAAAGAAGGGAGAGGCCTATAACCCAAAGAACATCGTCCCCACAGTGAAACACAGTGGTGAGAGTATTATGCTGTGGGATGCTTCAGTGCATCTGGAACTGGGAATCTTAAGGTGGAAAGAATCATGAAGAAAGAAGGATATGTGAAGAAAACTGGGTCTGGGTCGTCACCTTGTCTTTCAACACGACAACGACCCAAAACATACGTTGCTCCTGGTGAAGAACTACCTCCAGATGACCAAAGTGAATGTTATTGACTGCCCTGCACAAAGTCCTGACTTAAATCCCATTGAAAATCTTTGGGGTGAACTGAAGATGAAGGTCCATGCCAGAAGGCCATCAAATCTGGAGGAGCTTGAGAGATTTGCCAAAGAAGAATGGGCTGGGATTCCTCAGGAAACAAACCACAACAAACTGCAGGCTGTTATCCAGAAAAAAGGAGACACAATTGAATATTAGCATATGGGGGCTAATAATTTTGACCCTGGCAGTTTTTGGTTTGGGTGGAATAATTTCATTTCTGTGTGCAAAGTCAAATAATGGAAACATCCAAAATAAAACAATTATGTTTGAAAAGGCTGTGTTAAAAATTCTTTGCTCTGTTTAACAGCATGCGGGAGATACTTTTTTCTTCATGAGGGGGGTAATAACTTTGTCCTCAAGTGTAAGTTGCTAAGCATAAAAAATATCTTTAAAAGAGACTGGGAGTTTTTATTCCCACTCATGTTACAAAGAGACTAAAGTATTTGTGAATTAAGCTAGTGTCAAGTTAACCTTAGATTAATTTTTTTTTCTGTTTTATATTAATTAAAAAGAATGAATGTTAATTCGAGAATCTGAACAGTTACAGAAAAGACATTAGTGCAAAGACAACAAAAAGAGATTTTTCCAAAGCATTTCCAAAAGGAAACCCACTCTCACTGCACTTAAGTCTACAGAGAAAACCAATCATTTTTACATCATACAGAAGCACCGGTAGTTGTTGATAAACTGCTGCCTCCATCAGTAAGTCGAAGGTGCTGTTGTCTTTTTTTTGTCTCCTTTCCCTTGTTAACCACAAAGGATTTTAAGAAAAATATAAGTATTTTTTGAACAAAAATATCATGTTAGCAGTATTGCGTGTCCTAATCCCGACACGGTGACACACTGAGACAGAGCTTATCTGGCTGGAGCGACAGGCTCATGCCGTCAGTCGTCTGCACCGCTGTGTGTGCAGAGCGGAACAGGCTTTTCTTCTGATTGGCTTAGTGTTAACAACACTTCTTGCCACAGCCTGCAGACAGATTTAACCTCGTGCCACACTGTGCTGTGTTATTGATATGGCCTCAGCTGACCCTGCTCTAGAGCTAAACTGTTAGTCGCTCACTCACAACACATGCAATGTGCTGTATGCAGCATACAGCTAAGATGATCTAAGCTCAAAATGCCACTTACTAAGGATTAACATATGTGTTTAATAAACTTGAGAATCAAATTATGATGATAAATGGTCTATATTTATGATTTTTATGTATTTTCCACTGATGAAACACACTTCAGTTTTGCTGTTCACCCATTAACAACTATTTTCATCTGCACGTTCATACTGCATCCTGTGCTGTTTTTTATAGAAAGATATAGATGTACTTAACTGATGTCAAAAATGGGATTTTCCTGTACGTCTTTTAACAGGGAGATGTAAATGTGAGCAACCTGTGTTTCCATCAGCTGTTTTTATACATCTCCTCCTTGTGATCATGTGGGTAATGGCGACTAATGAGTCGCCATTACCTTAATGCATACTGGGGAACCAATGCACCTAATGTGCACATATTGTAAATAACAGGGTCAGCCTTGTGTGTGTTTGGAGGCTATGCAGAGGCGGCGGTTTCTTAATGAGCAAGGGAAGCGATATAAAGTTGGAAAGTAGCAATTTTGATTTGCAATAAAAAGTAGGTTTACAGTTTCTCCCAAATGTTTACACACATTTTCAACACAGTCCGAAAAGAGTATTGACAAATTACTTTGTACTATTTCACTAAAGATACCACTTGAGATGTCTGTGAAGATTCTCAGTCATCCAGGTCATGGTATAGAACTGAAGAAACCTCTTGGATGAGAGGCAAAACGTCTTCAAGAAATTCAACTAAGTCCAGTTGCCTTTTTGTTGCATACCACTTGAGACACTTCAGTACGATACTGTACCTTACAAATCAATACGGCTCAATAGTATACTTTGATACCAGTTAAAAGAATTCAATACATTTCGGTTAGATATGAAACAGTACAATTTCATGTGCTGAGATATAATATGGTACATAGATGGTATGTATATGGTATACATATATATATGGTACAGATGATATAAGATGCACTTCATTAGTGAACTTTGTTGTTGGGCTCAGTGGTGTTGCACACATTGCAGTCAGTGAATAAAAACTATACATATCCCAGTTAATGTTTCAATAAATTGAATAAGAAGAAGAAGAAGAAGAAGAAGAAAAAAAGATTTTAGAGATTAAATGGAAACAAACATCTCCTGCAGTCACAGCTAGTTACCATTGTGTTATTTAGAAAAACTCCTGTTTTGACAGTAGGACCTGGAGAAAAGATGGAGGTCATTTTCCGAATATTCAGCTGGATATACACCACTCCTCACCACCTAGGACGCCATAATATGGCCACACACACATACGTGTAGCATTTTTTAGTGAGGATCCTCATATACATAGGCAAAAGCCTTTAAAGAAGCGAGGACCAGCCAGAATGCGCTCACTCCCTATTACTTGATTCTCACAAAGATACACGTACAAGAACACACACAAGACACACACAGCATTTCATCTATATATATATATATATATATATATTATTTTCCACATCTCATCTCTACAGCATGATCGGACATGTCATTTTGAACAGCTCATTAGGGAACATGACTTGAATATTTGAATAACAATAAAATCTGACATGCTAACAATAGTCTCCAACATCCTGCTCAGTGGTGCTTGATACTTTTAAGGTCCCTATTTTACTGAGATGATAACAAAGATAGAATAAATAAATAATAATATAATATAATATAATATAGAATAAATAATAAATAAACAAATGGTGATGAACACATTACAGGACAAATAAATCCTGACTCAGCAGGATTAGAGTGAAATTCATTCTCTGCAAATGCAATAGTGAAGTTATTATTTTCCCAAATTATTTTTAAAATAAATGTACTTTTGCTATGCTAGGATTGTGATGATCTGGGAGTGAGGATGCGTATGGATCCAAGTAGGGGCAGGAATCAGGTTTTATTCCAAAAATACTAAATAATAAACAGCCGCTGGAGAACAAACTTAAAGCGAGGTGACTTCACTGGCAGGCTGGACAGGAGTCTCTCGAGGAAAAAACACATTGGTAGTGTTACACGCCAACACCTGCAGCTGCAAGGACCATGGCTTAAGTAGGGGAGAGTCTTCATCAAGAAACAAGCTGCAGGTGCGAAGGAGGAAGACTCCGCCCGGGCCGCACAGTCAAGTCACCTAAAAAAAGAACACAACAGGTTCCACAGGAAACAAACAATCAAACAAAATAAAATGGACAGGAAGCAGTGCGAAGCAGGATCCTGACAAGGATATAAGAGTGTGACAACTAAAAAGTCAGTTAAAATGGCAACAGTAGACACAGTAGTGACAAGACATTGGTAAGACACTGACGTTGACCTGATGTTATGTCATATTACAATAGTAAGCCTAAACAACCTCACAAATCACCAAGCAACTGAAAGCACGCACCTTATACGACCGCACTAGAAATATCCCCTTAAAGGAGTGCGCCTATTGAGTGAAATTAGAAAAGTTAGAGAAAGCTCAGTTATCCATGGAAAAAAATTACGGCTGTGATTATCCATGCTACTCCACTGATTGAAAAGTTATTAGAGACACCTGATATACTGTGACAATTTGCTCTCCTCCTGTGTTGCAGGTGCTGTCGCAAAAAACCAGTCAATAGGTGCAGGTGTGTGTTCAGCATTAATCATCCATGTTAAGACAGAAGTACTATAAATGTATACATACAGCTTATATAGGGTTTCAGTTTGAATGTGATAGTTCTGTTTCTAGTTACTGTTGAATACATCCCTACATGACACATTCTTATACCTCATTTAGTTGCAGTATGAGATTCCATTCAACTTCACATCCAAGTCTATGATTTACTAAGAATATGTTCACTGCTTAATCTCCCAGTTAGATAATGTCTTCTGACTGGAAAATGAAGTTTGTAAACCACTCATTCTCTTGCACCAAAGTCCAGAGAAAGACATCTGCATTTTTTAGATTGAACAATTGATTTCAACCACAAAGTCACAGAATAATACATTTGAACTTGCTAGTGAAGGCAGCACTGGATCACCAATTCCTGTGTGGCATGGTGTAAAATCAATGATTTTCTCTATGGACTTTGGTGCATGGGGTGACCATTTGCAAAGGGACAAAAAGTTCACTTTCATCTGAGCTATTGTTAAATTATAGTTCAGAATCAAGTCTAAAACTTGACTTTTAGAGATGCAGACAATTCACATTAAAGCTGCTAATTAAATTATTATTTTTAATACATCTTCATCTCAGGTGGAATGTAAAAGACTTGTAGTAGATTTGTATAGTATAGGGAATAGTCAAAGTTCTTCATTTACTTTGTTGTATGCATTTTTAAAGCAGTTATATATTTCACCGGTACAGCTGTATCTCTTTAGCATTCTCATAAATCCACATGGACTTGACACAAAAACCTACTACTTCTATGCCACGGTGAATAAGTGCCTGCTACAATATGCAAATTTTGGTTTCTTTCCATATTTTCAGTAATGTTAGAAGGACACTTGGGGGGATGGGGGGGGGGTTATATTATTAAAAATGTCACTTAGCCATTTCTCTGTGATCTACACAGATGTGACAAAATTCCAGCTCGGCATCATTAACATCATCAGTTCATTTTCAGTTTCCAAGGGTTATTTTCAACTGTCACAGAGAAGCACAGTGAAATATGACATAGCCCAAAGTAAAGTGTCAGTTGTTTGCTCTCTAATATCCAGCTGAACATCTTACTGAAAACACTGCAGTGAAACTGGAAGGAGCCTTTGTTTTGCTCCTGTTCTGCCACATGCCAAAGGGGCCAGATTAGTGCAGAAAGAAATGTCTAAAATATATAATTGTGGTTCACATAGCAGTTACATGTGCAAAGACTCTTTGTTAAATAATTCCCCAATCATCTTAATTTCGGCAGTAAGACCCTCTTAAATGGCAATTAAGAGTAATGAAAGTACTGAGGACTATCTCAGTGGAACAATGGTTTATTGATTCCATTTTATAAGTCCTAATTATTGCCCATGAGCTGATTCTGTATTGTTGCTGAAAATGTGGATGGATATTTAATCTGTTCCTCAATTTGTCCTCTACAAGTCCATTAAAGTCAGTGTCAGAATTTCCATTTTGTGACATGGCACATTTTGTTTGTATGTGTTTGACTCACTACACCAAAGTCCACTGAGAAAATTACAGATTTCACAAAGTTTAAGTGTATTACTTCATGACTTCTATGTTTAAAGGGCTTTGTTTACGCACACACACACACGTTTACCACGCTAACAGGGGACTATCATACTAAACTTACTAACAGGGGACTTGCGTTTGTGGTAATTTTTAAATAGTAAAAATATAATAAAAAATTTTCTTTTAAGGTCTTTTATCCACACACACACACGCACACTCACATATATATATATATATAAATAAGTGGCACAAGTATTCTTTTAATCCATCAATTTAATATTAATAAAATCTACGTACTACAATAAAATCACCTCAACTTGAACCGGTCTTTTATATTTTCTTCAAAAACACAGCTGTACTCGTATTCCGCTATTTGCGCACCTAAACAGAAAACAAACATCCGTATTGCTATTTGTCTAATGAATGAGTGTGGACATTTGTCTTTCATCCAGATTAGTAAAGCTTCTTTACACAAGAGGCAAGTGCAGCACAGAGTCACCTTTTAAAGCTACAGCACTTCTTTGTGTCTGATCCTGCTTTCATTTTACAGAGGGAAAAATTAAAGCAGAAAACAATGGCACTGTAACAAGCATGCATTCATTTCCACCCCCACAGATTTCCCATGCGTATCTACATATATATGCATTGTTTGGACTGAGTGTGACCTCTGGCTGTTTGAAATTAATCACTGCGCAGTAGCACTATTTAGCCCCATCTAATAATACCACACATATTTCAGTTCAATAACTTCCCCCTTGTTTAATGATTAAAATAAAGATTCATTCATCAGTAAATTGATTTCAGTTTCAGCGTGTTCCCTCTCACTCCCCTCTGCATCTGTCGGCAAATGATAATGCAGGATATGAAAATGTGCCATCTTCTATTTATAGGCTGCCAACCTAATAACTTGTGTGCAACATTTCTCACAGAAGTATGATAATCTTTCTACTGTTGAAACAAAAAATTGACTAAGAAACCCTCTACAGAGCCCATTCCTTGAAAGCTTCACTTTCTGCACAAAGCTGTGAGATAAAGACATTTTCTGGGCTTGTCTCATGAGTCTCAGGGAAACTGTTTCATTCACGTTACGCAGCCACATTTGCAATTACAAAACCAAGGCTGAAATAGAAACTATTTAGGTTTATACTTACAATAATGATGTCAAAACTGTTAGCACAATGTAGAGCTGACTAAATTTACACCATCCATGTTTAAAATGGTGTGCTTTCAATTTTCCAAGGTTTCTCCAGTTTGTAAGCTTCTCACTCTCTTGCGCCAAAGTCCTTACAAAAAAGAAGTTATTTTAGCTCATGGAGCTGCTGGTTCTACTGCTGCCTCATTTGTTAAGTTTATGTTACCATAGTTAATCTGAATTAGGGATTTGACACCAAAGTCCTAAAATAACACATTTGACCGTAGTGAGGGAGGCAGCAGTGGATCAAACACTCTCCTGTGTGCAGTGATCTAAAATAACTTATTTTTGGTATAGAAATTGGAATGGGCAGAAAGTGGTTAACAAACCATTTTCCAGGCAGTAAAGGGTGTCTCATGATAAAATAAGGAGCCAAACATATTGTGAAGATTTTTGCAAGCAGCCATTTTTTTTTTATCATAAAAAGAACTAATACAAATTATATAACATAAAGGATATAGTAGAACGCTACCTACGTACTATAGTGTTGCTGTGTGTGATTTAATCTTAGACAAGACTGAAACTGCTTTTGATGGCTACAAATGTACAAGTCACGTGTAACTGTGCACTGTATAAAAGGTTATGACTACAAATTCAAGATTTTATGACCTTGAGAGCAGGACTGTGCATTAAGAGATTTTACTACCTTTTAAAATGTGTACATCTCCTCCATTAGAGAACTTTGTAGTGCTTCGAAGCAGATGCAAGATGGGTAGCCATGAACAGCTCTTTCATCTGTCTGACACTGAATAGCTCATTTTGCACCATATGGAAACTCGCAGTCATTATCTTGACATTAATTGGCACAGTAATCATAGGCCATCTTTAAAATGATGGTGTGTTTGATAAGAAGGTCACTGAAGTTTTATTGTAGATGAAACTAGAAACTAAAGAGGAGCAGTTTGGAAACGGGATGAAGAGTTAAACAAGCACAACGTTGCCATTACAGAGGAGGCTTTGTTATTGAAATGCCAATCGTTGTAAAGTCAGTGAGGATGAACTGAGTGTGTGTTTTTGCAGCTAAAACTATTCACGCATCTGTGTTCAAAGCTATCGTCCTTTTAAGAGTGAAGGTGACAGGAACGACACATTTCCTTTCTTTTCTAAATGTATAACTGGTTATGACAAGGTGTGATATTATTGTAGCAGCAGTCTTTTGCATCTCGCCATGAAGAAATGGACTCATTTCATGGTCCGCTGGGTGGTGGTGGGTGGCGGTGTATAAATACGTGAGAATTGCCACTTGCCCAGTGTTAGGATTGGCTGGGCCATTAAGTGGTGCAACGATGAGGGAGCTCAGCAATTTGCATTTGTCTCAAAATTCAGCAAAATTAGATCATTTAGAGAACCTTTTTATCTCACCAGATTGGAAAAAAGTTAGAGGGCGCTCTTCTGTCACTGATCTCAGTCACAGCCTACTGGACTGGGCTCAGATGTGTGAACTGCTGCCAAGGCTCCAGCAATGCAATAAGTCAAGGTCATTTTGAGCTGCTAATTTTAGCATTCATCATCAATAAATGATGGCCATATTAATTTTCAGACAACTTTATAATTACTGCAGACAAATGAGGCCTTCACTGATGAGAGTGTGGATTCTACACTGGGTGGTGCAACAGCAGAGTCAAGGGATGAAAGTAACTTCACAATTTTGGGTGTTTTTGTAAGCACCCAAATTCACAAAGATTTAAGACTGCATGGCACGCTATTGGTTCAGTTAAGGGCTAAACATTTAAGGGGAAAACATTTCCTGGTGAATGCAACACATAGCTGATAAAGTATGGAGTATATTTCCTATCAATATTCAAGAGCGTGGTCTTTCAGTTTGAGAGCAGGTAAAATTGATTTCATGTAAAGATTTTGTGATGCTTTCCCTCACACCCTCTGCTCATGCTCAAATCTATTCTGCATGTGATCAAACTGCTTGCTTGGATTGGTTTTGCCTGCACAGAATTTGTGCGCTCCATTTGCAGCACTCCTCTTCCCATGCATGCTGCTTCTGTGCACACGTCACTTCTGCCATGAGATTGTTCATCTGCTTGTGGATCGTTTTTCTGGTCACAGATTTTTTTGTGCAAAAACAATATCAAAATTTCCCAAAATTGTGTTGTGTATTGACATTCAATTCAATTTTTCAGTTCAATTTTATTTGTATAGCGCCAAATCACAACATACATTATCTCAAGGCTCTGTACATAGTAAGGCCAAAACCTTTACAATATTACAGAGAGAAAAGAAACCCAACAGTTCACACAATGAGCAAGCACTAGGCATCAGTGGAGAGAAAAAACTCCCTTTTAACAGGAAGAAATCTCTGACAGAACTAGAATCAAAGATGTGCGGTCATCTGCCTCGACCGGTTGGGGTGAGAGGAAAATGGGGGACAGAGGAGAGGTGGGGGACAGAAAGGGGGGGAGAGAAAGAAAAAGAGGGAGGTGAGGGAGAGACAGAAGAGAGAGACCAGGAGCAAATATACATCATGATCTCTCTCTCCATTCTCTAGCCCTTCATGCCTTTATTTTAAGTACTTGATTATTTAACAGTTTTGGAATAAAATGAAAATTATTATATATTCCGGGGTCTGTACTTTGTTACTATAATAACTACACACTGATGTTATTCGTGTAGCACACCAGTAGCACTAGAGGATAAAACGATGGCACTTTATTGCTAACAAGAGTCTGGCGGTCCCCGATTGACATGGAGGGCTTTAATTTCGGGGCGCAGTGCAAGGTGGCGCAGCCCACGCAGTGGTAATTCGGTTCGGTGCAACACCATGTGCAGTGAATTTGGTAATTTGGAAGACCGAGGTGCGCCGTAATGGGTGTGGCGGCGCCAAAGGGGAAAGTGTCAACAGATTCAGATATTTCCACCTAATGTCTGACCTGCTGGGCATTTTCTGGGACCACTGGTAACTCTATCTGCTCCTCCAGTGAATCAATCAAAATAAATTAATGTGTGCACTCAGACCCTCTAGCGACTTTTTCTGGTGTTATTGGAGATTTTTGAGAATGGAACGCTCCCTCCCATCCACATAAAGTGTGATGCGAGGAAACCAATAAATTATGAAGGCGGGGGGGTCTGCAACCAGTGCAGGCTTCACACACACATGCCGTCATTGACAGATATATTTCTTCCACGACGGAAAAATCTGAAGGCTCTCCGTCATTTTAACAGATTGAACACAGAGTTCAATCTACCGTAACTTGAAATAATTCACACACAACACTGTCAATAACCACTTAAACGGTGGTACAGTGCCATTTGTCCTGTAATACACGCATCTGTCTGGTTGTTGGTGAGTTTGCATATTAATTAGCTATTGTCTGACAGTGTTGTCTTTAGTTTGAGCTCAGATATATTCCCTCATTGTGTAGCTTTCTTTGTCTCCGCTATCTCAAAATGTCATGGCAGCTGAGTGTCTAAAGTTTCTTTGATGTGGTTGAACAATGAGGTAAAAAAAAATAGAATGATGTGGTGGAAAATGAAAAAAAAGCAAGTAAAGCTGATAATGTTCCCAAGCCAGTGTCAGCGATTACAAGGCGAGCAGGTACAAAGAGGGAATACCATGGAAAGTTGTTCTGCGATATCTGCAGAAAAGTTAACATGAGTAACGGATTTGTCAAAGGGTGCACGACAATGCAGAAATTGTCATTAAACAATCACAAAAGTAGCCAAAGCCACACCACAGCTATGATAGTGGTCAGTCAGAGCTTGACAATGACTAAGTATGTAGAAAAATCTCAGGTTGCCTGAAATGAGGCACTGAAAACACAACTTAAGGTTGTCCTGCACATGGCAAATACAAACACACCAAGTCACCGATATCCTGACTTAATGAACCTGTTACAGTGTGCTGGATGCCCAAACCTAAACAGCGCACATTTGCACAACCACCATGCTTCAGTCAGTCAGATGGAGGTGGCGATAGCAATGACCATAACCAGTGAATGACAGCATCGCTGACAGTACTTACGTCGGGGAGATAGTAAAAGATGTAATACTCTAAAATTAAACATAAATTTAAATTACTTAGACTGCTGCTTACCCTCCCTAAACTAAGAAATAGTAAATTATATTGGATTCTGTGTCATAATTTGGAAAACACATAGTTTTGCTGTAAAAAAAAAAAAAAAAAAAACGTATTGGTAAAATTGTTTTTTTTTACATATACACACATATACATATACATATATATAAATTAGTTAGGTCCATAGAAAATGACTAAACAGGTTTACGTTGAAACTAATTTCTAATGAAAAGGTTTACATTCTATTCATTTTGTCATACTAAATTATTGTATTCCTAAACACTGATTTTTTTTTTAAGGTGAATTTTTGGTGGTCATAGTGTGGTGTTATTTTACTTAAGGATCTGAAGGGACTACTTCTTCCTCCACCAAAGGTGAAGCGGAGAAGAAATTCAATGAGGCTTTATATGATGACAACTTCTGTGACATCACAGTCATGCAAGTAGACGTGCAAGCCTTCTCCACTTCACATCCAGGAGATAACCACATCCATCAAAAAAAGATTCCCCTCAGAGCATTTGGGCGTCATCTTTGACCTCGACACCGTGCTAAATGCCTCTTGCTATCCAGGTGCTGACAGCTTATTGAAAATCTACAGACTGAAGGCCTTGGAGCATGTATGTGCCGCTGGTGCAAAAAAAGCAGATGCTGCGTGATTTCCTCCCACACAAATGAGTGCTCACAGGATCGGGAAAACCACATTCATGCCGACTTGTTATTACTTCCCTTAGAGAAACATTACTTTAAGGCTCTAGCTGAAGTGGCACTGGTGATACCAGTGTCCAATGTGGCAGCAGAGCGGGGTTTCAGCCTTCAAAATAACATTAAAACAGCCATGAGAAGTTGTCTGTCTGAGACAAAAACACAGACCCTCATGACAATCGCCTCTGAAGCAGTCTAATGGTCTCTTAATGGTTTGATTATGCTGAAGCGAGCACAATGTTTAAGTTCCAACAGAGCAGGAGGAAGGTTTAAGTTCATTTAGTGTACAGAGGGCAGGTCACAGATGGTCAGCTTACACTGGTAAACTGTTTACTCACTTTTAATTGTGATTGTCTAATTTTGTATGCATCGCTCTTTGCCGAGACATTGCCGTGCATTGCATTTAATTGAAAATTAAAATAACAGACTTTTTACAACATTATCCGTCAAAAAGTCTAGTGCAACCGCAACCGTTAAAAATACAAAATGTGCATTTTAATTTATAGAGTTTTTCATGTTCTTTCTCAATGACTCAATGTTGTTGATGGTACTTTTATGTTGTTTTAAGCTGTTGATTGTACTTTTATGTTGTTTTAAGCTCTGTTTGTTTAATTATGGTATTGAGCTACTGCATACTTAGTATGTAATTATTTATTTAATTTTTTTAATTTTAATTAATTTAATTTGATTGTGATTTTCTTATTTTTGCATGCAAATGTTGGAGAAAATTTACCATTTATACAGTGATGCAGAGGACATTTCAAAATATTATATATATCACAATATATGTAATATATTGTGATAATGGTTATAGGCCATATTGCCCAGCCCTAGTTTGACATTTATCCGATTTACAATGAGCAACTTTTCTGATAAATCAGACATACAGAGTATATTGTAATACACAACACATTAATAGCAGTAGTTAATTAAGTCGTAGATGGTTGAATTTACTTTAGTAAAAAAAAAATCTACTAGCAGAGTAGAGTCTAAGATAAGACGTGATGTCTGCGTGCAGAAGCAGCCAGAGTGGGAAAGAGGAGCACTGTAAATGAAGAGTACTTATTCTGTGCAAGCAAAAACAATTGAGTCTAAGCAAATAGTTTGAGCACAAGCAGACCAACTTTGAGCAGAGAGTTTGAGGAAAAGTGTCATCAAATCTGAACAGGAAATCAATAAACCCTGTTCTCAAACTGAGCGTTTGAATATTGATGGGAAATAAATAATAATAAAGTACACCATACAAATTGTGAGAACGTGGATAGTATACACAGGACATAAACCAAAAATCCAAAAATTAAGTTCCCAAATAAACAGCAAGGTTGATTAGGTTCTTAAAAATCTTTAATTACTGTTTCAGACATCATTCCAGTGTTGAGAGATGCGAATGAGGCGTCAACTAAGGAGTTTGAAACCAAACATTAGAGACATTCTGGTACATCTGTAAGAAGAGTGAGACATGCAGTAGATGATATGATCATCACATTATCTATAGCCTGCGTGAAACAAAACATCAGAGAGACATTCTTTTATTTTGCAGACAGCAGTTCAAGAAGAAAACAAAAAAAAAAAAAATATTAGAGGAATTTCTGGTGGAGAGCAAAAAAATCAATGATACATCCATGACACAATTTTGAGACCTGTTCCAGATCAGCCATTAGAGTGACGTTATTTTGGCTCAGATAATATAATCCTTCCCAAATTTAATTAAGAATGCTGTTTAGTCAGCATTCAGCACTTTTCCTCAAGCCTCAGCATGTGCCTTCTTTTAAAGTATGTCTCCATCAGCTGCACCGGTGAGCTCGGTGCCCGCTCATGCTGCTCATATTCACAGGTTTAAATCCCGCTTACTCACTTGTCAGTGTGAAATGATGTTGAATCTCTGTCAGGAGCTACTGGCACGAAAATGACAGGAGGAGATGGAGAATAGAGTCCCTGTGGACAATAAGGTAGTGAAGTGGGTGCTCTATGTGGACAGGGATAAATGAGATGAGTACAATCAGAAATATTTAAAAATCCTAAACTGCTGTTTTGGGTAAGAAATGTAGGTCAGCTGTGTTGAACCAAAACATGGGGGGGACATAATTTATTCCTTGAGTCTTTGAGCCCAAAGCCAAACTGAAAAGCTTAATGTCTAATAAGTATCTCATTTAGGCTTTAGGCTGAAAAGGTTTTAGTGGCCCTTATCTCAGTGACGCTCACTGGCACAAAATCCCTCTTTCAGTTCTGATTATCAAAGCCTCCTACATGGGAAGATGCAGATGTAAATGAACCTCAAGAGTCACATATTCTTCTCGCTGCACTTTCTCTGCCGTCTGTGCTTCAGCCTCCTACACATATAGGTGTCCTGGTGCCTTTCATCATCTATTTTGGACACAACTTTTCAAAGTGCTCTGTCATCAGTGCTGCTGTGAGAGTCAAGGAAAATAGTGAGAGGCCAATAACTCGGACAGGTTGCGAGGCACCTTAATCACAATGCATGTTCTGCTGGGAGCTGTGTGAAGCAGTCCTGCACTGACTGCAAACCTTAAACACTTCTCAGTCATAGTCATCAATGTTGAGATCAACACTAATTAGTTTTTGCCCACTTGCATCTTAAATATGTTACAGTGAAGCTGAGGTCACTCAGACATCTTTGGCATCTCATATTTCTTTTCATTACAATTTATTGCTTTGTCTTCTCTCCCTCATTTTCTCTCAGTTGCTGTTTGTTGCTCATTCTTTCCCCGTACGAAGGCAGATAAGATGGGAAAGAAACACTCGTGCACTTCTTTTTTAATCATAGGATGTCTCCTGTTTCCACTCTCTGCAAAAAAACTGGATCAGTGGGGACAGGATGAAATGATGAACAGCAGACAGCTGAGGAAGTGAGTTTCTTTCATAGTGTTGTAATGTGCAAAGTTTTAGGTTTTCTGACAAATCAGACCATTTTTGTTCCAGGAAAACTAAACCAATAGATAAAAAAATATATATACTTAAAAAGGTGGTTTCAGTTTTGGTTTATCACTAAATAGCTACTACACATATTGCATTCCCATCAGTTAGTTGGACTAGTGGTGCCACTGGAACCAGTACTGAAAATAGAGGTGGGTGTTACACCACTGTTGGAGTAAGTTTGGGAACCAACTGAATTGGGTACCACCAACATCAGCCTGCTTATTCTGCACTGCACTTGTTAAAGAGATGGGTAAAGTACCACAAAACAATGAACCTTGACTTCAGAAGTCAAGATACCACTGCCAGTACTGATTTCAATGAAAAGGTAACAAACTCAAGTCATGGTCGTCATTGGTGATACTGATTGCACAGTATTTCCATTATGGTGATTCTTGTAAAATTTAGACAGTCTGAACCCGTTTCACTCAAAAGAAGCTGCTACAATACTGCACCACACTCACCATACAGTATGTGCTGAAATAGTACACAATAGAAAGCTCTACACCAAATATTAATATAATAAATCATCATATTTATTCATCTATTTTGTTTTGTTTGAGTTATTTTACACTCAGAGAAGGAGAAAAAGGAAAAGGCCAGTGTTTAATGGTAAATTATGCATGATTTGGACTACACTATTAGGAAACATAAGCATATTAATTCTGTATAACATCATTTAATAACTTAGGAAACTCTGTAACCTTTCCTCACTTTACAAGACACACACTCACACACATACAATTGCATTTCTCACCTTCACAGTTGAGGGACCTTTACGTACAAATCAGTGAACAAAATTCAGCAGTTAAGCAAAGTGTTGATTGATTAATATCGCAGCACAAATAATCCAGTGTTTAGAACAGAAACCATAAATAAAGCTGACAGCTGCCATCTTTAGCAAGCGTGTTGGCTGCCTAATACAGTTGCATTTTAGCAGTTCATTTCTCTATCTTGTTCACTCTCGTCTTCCTTTCTGAAATATTGCCAGTGCAATCCCCAAACCAAGTCAGTGAAAGAGAACAGTGCATCTTAATAAGAAAACATCAGCTACCTTAAAGAAGATCTAATTTAATTAAACATTACATAAAAAGCAGCGGCAATGAAAAGGAGAGTGTGGCACAAATACTTCTCTTTATTTGATTTAAAAATAAACACAAAAAAGATTATTTAAATTGTGTTTGTGTGAGGTACTAAAACAGTGCTTCCTGCACTGTGTGTAACCCTGAATCACCTCCTTTTGCTGAGAAACAGCATCAACCAGTGGCAACACAGATTTTAGTCTGTTCAGCCAACATATGATCCCTACATGTCTATGCTATCTAATGAATGTCCATAAAGAAAATATATGTTTTGCGTTCATGGAAACACAGGAGCTGCTGATGAATTGCTGCACTGATTGGTAAATATGTGTTACTTAGGTAAATCTGAATGAAGGATTTCAAAAGAATGAAAATGAAAATGAACTCCTTTCCCCTTACTGATGGAGGCAGGCTAGGTTTAACCACCTCTGTGTGCTGTGATCTAAAATCTATGCTTTTCTCAATGAACTGCGGTTTACAAAACAGCACAAAAGAGAGAGCCAGCATCCATGTCTAAAACCCACACTGACAAAATCCTGAACTCTCACTTTAAATCTGTTGACAAGCCTTGCCCTTTAAAGCTCCATTAAATAAATGCCATAATGTCCATTTCTTTTTGAATATGAATGAAGGCCAAAATGACAGATTGTGGATAAAAGACTTTGTGAAAAACGTTGACGGCAGCCCTTGTCTCATAACTCAGCCTCAGCAGGTGTGCAGCCTTATGAATGTCTTATTATGACAAATAGAGGTACACCTGAAACAGAAGCACCATTGTGTGTTTCTGAATGTGTTTGTATGTGACTGAACTGATTTGAATTTGATTCTGTTTGCATTAAAACAATAGAATACGCTGCACTTATGAAGATTTCTTATTCTACATTCTGAAACATTAAACATTTCCCTTTTCCTCTCCTCCCCTCTCCTCTCATCCTGACCATAACAGAGTAAGTGGTCCTAATAAACTTGCCTGCAGCTCCCTGGTGTGCAGCCGGTGCATTTTGCTTTCCATGATGGTATCTAACTTTTCTCTCTTTTTTCATCCTTGCCTCTAATCTCTACTCTGGCCAGCGGACAACTCCCTCTGCTCCAAGTGGATGCTCACTTTATACATTACACTTTACTGGGAGGCACAAGTCCTTTTGGCCAATCTGCTTGCTCTACCTCAGGGGGATATAAAAAATATATTTCTATATACTTTAACAGTTTCATGTCTGAAAATGGTAACAAAAAGCAGTAAACATGCATATTCAGAGGATAGCTTGACTTAAAGAGGTAGGTAAAAGTTTTTGATGTCTTCAAGTGTTTTAAATAATTTTTTTTTTCCTCGTGCTGACAACCACTTCAAAAATCCTGTATTATCCCTTTAGAAACCATATTCACAGACAGCTCTGATTGGAAATTCATGCCTGAAGGTTGAAAACAAGGAGGATAACCAAGAGTAATTGTATATTAAGAAGGAGGAGATCGTAATAAAGGAAAGTGGGTGGATAAATAGATTTTCTCACCGTGATTAATTATGCAGGTGGCAATTTTATGACATGAAGCCTTGGAGTTTTGGGGCAACACAACAACCTGGAGCTCATTCCTCTCCCTCTCTGCCCCATTCTGTCTCTCTTTCTCAAGCAGAGACTCATCTTTCTCTCTTTTTTTCTTGTCTCTGCTTCATTTACTCCCCGTGGTTCACCTGAAATTGATGCTCCTTCGCCTCTGATTGTGGTAATTACCCCTGTCCTGCTGCTCTGATGCATTATGCACAACAACCTCGCAAAGCATAGGAGGGGGGCAAGGCCAGATTGGTGTTCATGGGCCTCTTGATGCATGCTGGGATATGCATACCCAGAGCTTTGTCAAGGACCAGAAAAGATGGCTGACATGCACTTTGAGTATTTATCACAGCTGGCTGAGGATTGATGTGTTGGGATGGAGATGGGTATATGACAGAATGTCACATGCGTTGTTTGTCTCTCAGGAAAGAGTGATTCAGATGAAGTTGCGCGCCCCAATATTTTAAAGTTAGACCTTCCTTGGCTGCAATGTGTCAAGCTGAGGATGACTGCTGACTTCACTGCATCCTTCGGCGGCGTCAGGTTTAACTTTGTGTTGTAAAGTGAGACATATTTATTGCTGGGCTGCAGCGAGGAGGACCCATGTGTTTTTGGGCAGTGAGAATATTGACATATCTATTGTGTATGAAAAATATACAATAGAAAATAATACACCCTTGACTTTTAAACTCTTTCACAAAGCTTAGGTCAAAAGCAATATCATATGGACAGAAATCACAGCCACTGAAGAAAATGCTCAACTAATAATATTTCGATCTGCTTTTGTAATGTGATATATTAAGTATATGCTATGTAAATTTTTCACTCTCCTCCTACAAACTCTATTAAGAAAATCAGTGATAACACATCCCAGCACATAGGGGTTGTTGATCTTGATCCCCCCACTGCCTCCATCAGTAAGTGTCAAATAAGCGCTGGCCGACGCAACTTATTTGTGCTCAAACGTCCATTTTATTTAGTCTCCACGACAGGGAACACATAACAACACTGTGTTTTCTCAACAGCCCCCCTGAGTCTCTGAGACTCCACCCACAGCTCATTCTGGATCTCTCTGATTGGTTACATTGGATGTCAGTTACCTATAACCCAAAACCTTGACATCTCCCCCATAATTTTTATCACCCTTTCACTAATACAGTTATAACAGACAATTTAAATTTAGCCCAGAACCTTAACTTATAAAGAATGTGTGTTTTGTTGTGCAACTCCCAATATACTAAATTTTCACAATTTACATTGACCGTCAATTGGACAGCTTGTTTCCTTTTTTTTCAACATGAACAAACACTCTATTCTCCTTTCCACTCTTCAGAATACAGTTTGATAGTTCCAACCTTAATCATTCATGAAGATGTTACATTACAGTTACACGTTCATTCTTATGAACGGTTTACACACATAACCTGGCCCTCAGGTGTGTTTGTAGTAACTCTCTTTGAGTCACTTTGTGTTTGGCACAGTGTCTGGTGTTTTGTTTCAGTTCCTTCTAACTCAGAGTCCACTTTCTTAGTGTCTGAGCTGAGTGATGCTGCTCTTGGTGGTACAAATTGAAGGTGTTGTCTGCTCCTTCTCACCACTCCTCCCCGTGGTGAGTTCACTTGGTACGAGCGCTGTGTACCACTCTCCTGTATGACAGACGCTGGACCTTTCCATGTCTTGTCCTCATGCAGTTTCAGCAAGACCTGATCACTTTGATGTAACAGTGGCAAGTCTCTAACCCCATGTCTTTTATTAAAGTAATGTCCGCTGTTGCTTGGCTTCTGCATCTCTACGTCTAATAAGAGCTCTATCAGGCCACTTAGGGATCAGATTTCTGTTAAGTGAGGGAACTGTGGTCTTAATCATCCTACCCATGAGCATTTCAGCTGGGCTTATCCCAGTGGCAGATGTTGGTGTTGCTCTATAACACATCAATGCTAGTAGAGAGTCTTCCTGTTTAAGAATGCGTTTTGCATTTTGAACTGCCCTCTCTGCGTGTCTGTTGCCCTGTGGATTATGTGGGCTAGATGTGTGTGATGTCTGCAAAAGTCTTTCCAAGCCTCACTTGTGTATTGTGGGCCATTGTCACTAACTATCTGGTCGGGGATGCCAAATCTTGCAAATGTAGATTTTAACATCTTAACAACCTGTTCTGTTGTTGTGGTTGGCAAATGTAAGTTTTCTATATAACGTGAGTAATAGTCTGGTGTCACAATGTAATGTTTGCTTTTGTCCTCACAAATATCTGTGGCAATCTTCTGGCATGGCCTATCAGGAAAAGGTATAAAATGTAGTGGCTCCTTACGCTGTGTGCGCTGTGTGTTTACCTGACAAAAATTACATTTTCCACTATGTTCTTAATATCTGCAGATATCCTAGGCCACCACACAGCTTCCTGGG
The DNA here is from genome assembly GCA_016785285.1 of Brachirus orientalis. Classification (NCBI taxonomy): domain Eukaryota; kingdom Metazoa; phylum Chordata; class Actinopteri; order Pleuronectiformes; family Soleidae; genus Brachirus; species Brachirus orientalis. Next base: position 96,418 of record JAFBJR010000129.1, read on the forward strand.
CCCGTTGTCTACACTTTGACAGGCTCTGGTGTCCGTCGTGTAGCCAATCCAGTATTTCCTCTCTAACTGACTGTGGAACAACAATGCAACACCCAAGAGTAATAAGTCCTTCACACACCAACAATGAGTCTTTCATTGCATAAAAGTCTTTTACACTGTGTGGAATGTTACACTGTAGCTGCTCATCTTTCTGTGTAGCTGCCCTCATCAAGTCCAGCTTCTGCTGTGATACTGGCCAACAATGTATGACAGTATTAACATGGCAGGCAATGACAGACTCTGTGATGTTGTCAATGTCCTGAATTGGGCTGCGTGACAGTGTATCAGCTATGACCAGAGTCTTTCCGGGTGCGTACTCTGCTTTGGCATTAAACCGCATCAGATGCATTAAAAGTCTCTGACATCGCACTGAAACCGCATCTAAATCTTCACTATTAAACAGCAGCACCAGCGGCTTGTGATCTGTAATGAGTCTAAATCTGTCCAGTCCTACCAGATAGTACTGGAACCTCTCGCAAGCCCATGCTAAACACTCTTTTTCGATTTGTGCATACCTGGACTTTGCTGATGTCAATCTCCTGGAACAGTATACAACAGATTTCCAGCTTTCCAAAAGTGTAGTAAACCAAGGCAACTGGACTTAGTTGAATTTCTTGAAGACGTTTCGCCTCTCATCCAAGACGCTTCTTCAGTTCTGTTTGACTGGTGGAGAGTCTGGGACTTATAAACTCTGTCAGGTTCTTGGTCCATGGGGGTGTGAAAATTGCTGTCCTGGAAAGAATGTCCTCTCTGGAGTAAGTGCAAATAAGCAGCTGAGAAACAGATTTCCAGCTTTCCAAAAGTGTAGTAAACCAAGGCAACTGGACTTAGTTGAATTTCTTGAAGACATTTCGCCTCTCATCCAAGACGCTTCTTCAGTTCTGTTTGACTGGTGGAGAGTCTGGGACTTATAAACTCTGTCAGGTTCTTGGTCCATGGGGGTGTGAAAATTGCTGTCCTGGAAAGAATGTCCTCTCTGGAGTAAGTGCAAATAAGCAGCTGAGTCTTGTCCTGAGTGGGTCGGTCGTCTATGTTGTGCCATGCATATGTGGAGGGGTTGTTTTGTCTCCCCAATGTACAAATCGTTGCAGTCCTCGCTGCACTGAACAGCATATAACAAGTTGGTTTTCTTGTGGTGGGGTGTTTTGTCTTTGGGGTGAACCAGTTTCTGTCTGAGGGTGTTGTCCGGTTTGAAATGTATCGGAATGTCATGTTTGTTGAAAATCCTCTTAAGTTTTTCAGACACGCCTGTTTCCAGCTTTCATCGTGCAGCTGTAAGAGAACACCTCCTAATCTATAACTGCTTGCGTCTGCTGAAATGGTGGTCTGTCTTTGAGGATCATAGTGGGCTAAGACAGGTGAGGTGACGAGGGCTTTCTTGAGTCCCTGGAACGCTTGCTTTTGTGGATGATCCCATATCCAGGCGGTTCCTCCCTTCAGCAGGTCATACAGGAGGCCTGCTGCTGATGCCAAGTCTGGTATGTATTTACTCATGTAATTGATCATGAGTATTTGAGTTCATAAATATCTGTTGTATTTGTAGCTGAATGGTGGCTTTTATCTTTTCAGGGTCAACCTTGACTCCACTGGCATCTACTATGTGACTCAGGAACCTCAACTCTGGCTGTCTGAACACACATTTTTCTTTGTTGAGTTTGAGACCTGCCTGCTCCTGGCTGCTGTCCTCATGCAGTGGGATCTGTCAAAAGCCTGAGGCTGCATCTAAAGATGTGAAAACTGTAGAGCCTGACAGCTTAGCCAGAGTCTCTTCTGTTGTGGGCAGCTGATATCGCTCTCTTTTGATGTTCTCATTTAGCTTTTGGAGCCCCACACAAATTCTCACTGCACCTGTTGGTTTCATTACCAGCACCATTGGGGCGCACCAGTCTGTAGGTTGTGTGACTCTCTCTATCACACCCTGCTCTATCATACATTTCAACTCTGCTTGGACAAGTTGAAATGTCGAAGCATCCTCCTTCAAGTGAATCTTGACTGGCTCTGTTTTAAGAATCCCCTGGTGCTCTGTTCTCTTAACATGCTGTACTCTTTTCACTAACCCCATTTCTACAGCCGTAGAGATACTCTACCTAGTATGTTGCTAACTGTGTGCCCTTGTGCTACATATATGATGAAGATATACCTTTTCTGTTTATGTAAAGTACTAGCTGTAAACTGTCCCACAATGTTTAATAAGCCTCGGGGGCTGTCTAAGGGTCCACTACTACGGACTAGTTTTTGTTTTGGCTTGAGCATCCTGTCTTTAGGTTCATTACAGTAACATGCGCTTCTGTTTCAATTCTGAACCTTACAGGGGTGTTTCCTACATTTATTTGTTCTATCCAACGCTCAGCACTGCCCTGATTTATTTTACTCACAAGATAAAAGCTTTCCTCCACATCTTCACAGTAACTAACCTGTCTTACTGACTTGGAGAAGCATTTCTTCTCCCAGTGGCCCCTTTTCCCGCACTTTCTGCACTTTGAATCCAATGCTGGGCAGTTTGCTGGGATTTTGTGTCTCTCTTTTACACACCTGTGGCACCTCGAGTCCTCTGAGTGGGCTTGTTCAGGTCCATCTGTTTTTTATCGCATGCTGTCACCCACCTCTCTTCGACGGACGCCGGTGTGACACCTCCTGTACGTTGAGATTAGTCTGTTGCTCCTTCTGACTTATCTGCTGTGCAACGTCCTCCGCTTGGCGAACCATCTGTACCGCCGTCTCCAAGGTGAGGTCCGACATGAGCTGTAGTCTTCTTGACAGCTCTTTGTTGCAGATGCCGACGACCAGTCTGTGTCTTATGTGCTCGCTTCTTTGTCTCATCGAATCTCCTATTCATAGATTCATAGATTGCATTACCACTGGTCTGAATGACTTTAGATACGAATGATAATAGCAAAATGTCTGATTCTATGCTTTGGGAAACGTTGTCATTCATATGAAAATAATCTCATATGAATCTGCGGCTGAGAGAGGGTTGACTGCAGGAAATTGAAAACACCCTTCCTACTTTGGAAGCAGTATATCAAGCCTCAAAATCGTCTGAAGTCTATAACAAGATATTAAAGTATAAGTGTGAGTATAACCGTATACTGCGTCACCAAATAAATAATCTTCTTCTAAAACTAAGGCAAAGACATTTTGAACTGGGAGATAAGCCTAGAGCATTGCTGGTAAGGCAACTTAAATACACCCAGACCTCCAGGTTGATTCTTAACATTAAATCCAGGGCAGGTGTTCTTCTATCTAATCCCAAGTATATAAATGACAACTTTAAAGAATATTACAGTGAATTCTATGCGTCCAAGTGCAGTGTTTCCCCCCCTGATCTGAGCAACTTCTTCGAGCTTCTTGTCATGCCCATTCTTGGCAATGCTGCTAGGGAGGATTTGGAGGAAGTAGTCACTATTATTAAATCATTCCCATCCGGTAAGACAGCTGGGCCGGATGGTTTCGGCTGTGAATTTTATTATTTAAGTCATTTTGTGACACTCTTTTTCCATTCCTTCTCAGAATGATTTCTGACTGATAATATTTTGCCAAAGACGCTTTATGAGGCCAATATCTCCATCATTTTAAAGAAAGGTAAAGATGAAACTGATCCTGCCATTTAGAGGCCTATTTCATTACAAAATTTTAATAGAAAGGTTATCACTAAAATGTTGGGAAGTAGACTTAACAGACACCTGTCTTCCATTATCCATCCAGACCAGACAGGGTTTATCCCAGGCCGGTTTTCCTTCTCCAATGTTAGGTGCCTTCTCAGTACTCTGTATGCTGATCACAAGACTACCATTGGAACAGCATTTTCTTCTTTAGATGTGCAGAAAGCTTCTGACCAAGTTGAATGGCAATGTATGTTAGAGTCGTTGCACAGGTTTGGGTCTGGCAATTCATTTATTTCCTGGGTTAAATTAATTTACGCCTGTCCCTCTCTCTCTCTTTGCCATTGCTTTAGAGCCCCTTGCTTTATTAATTAGAAGTCACCCAAACATTGCTGGTTTTAAGGTTGGTGGCATGGAGACACTCAGTTTACATGGGGACGATGTAATATTGTACTTTCAAAAAATTCGGAGGACTCTATCCCCATCTTGTTTGATTTAATCACCTCATGTAGTAGGCTATCCGGGTACACAATTAATTGGTCAAAGAGTGATTTTATGCCCCTTTCAGAGGTCTAAGCCTTAGGTTTCTTGGAGAATCTCCCGTTCAAAATTGTCAAGACCACTTTACTCATCTTGGCCTTACAATACCGAGGACCTGAAGCACATTTTTAAATTGAACTTTGCTGAGTTTCTTTTCTAACTCAGACAGAATATAACAAACGGGAAGATTACCCTTACTGATCGGCCGTATCAACTCAATTAAAATGGTTTCTCTTCCCAGGTTTCCCTATCTCTGCCAGAATCATTTCTTTCTACCCCCTTTGTCAGATTCAACTTATGTTTGGAGAGCGAAGGGTTTAATCTCAATTCAAAACTTGTATATAGCTGGACAATCTGCTTCCTTTGATCTACTCAAAGAGAAATTTTCACTGGGTTTGAGTTTGTCTGACCCCGACTGGGATAAGGCCCTGTCTATGATCCGTGCCTGTTCTGTTAACAGCAGACACCAATTGATTCAATTTAAAGTTGTTCATCTTCTTATTACTGTAAATTCAGTTTACATAGAATGTACCCTTCCCTTTCACCAACATATGATAAATGTAAAATCTCAGAGGGCATGCTGTCCCATTCTTTTGGTTCTGTACTTCATTGACTTGATTTTGGTCTGAAATATTTGACTGGTACTCTAAGGCCTATAAAAGGCTCCTTCCTTTGGAACCTGATAGCATCTTTTTTTGTAGTAGTGTTGTTTATTTATATGTTAACTGCATCAGACAAGAATGGGACAACATTCCTTTCCTAAAACTCCAGCAACTGGCCTCCTCAATTCCCAGACATTTACAGACAGGTGTTACAAGAAGAGGGGATGCTACACAATGGTAAACATCACCTGTCCCAACTTTTTTGGGAGGCGTTGCAGTGAGCAAATATTTTTCATGAAATGGTAAAATGTCTCAGTTTCAACATCTGATATGTTGTTTTTGTTGTTCTATTGGGACTAAAATATGAGTTTATGAGATTTGTAAACCATCGCGTTCTGTTTTTATTTGCATTTTACACAGCAATCCTAACCTTTTTAGAATTGGGGTTGTAGTAGTACCAGTCCATATGAAGATGGGTTATTATGGCAAAACCTTTGAGTGGGTGATGTTACTTTTTATTGTTCATCATAGACATGTTTAATTCTCAAAAGTTACAGTCTCACTTCTCATTCTGAGATAGTCACCAGTATTTACTGGAGAATGTGTTCTCATGTGATTTTTTTGGACTGATTGTTCAGTGAGCAGCTGAACATTCAATGACCCAGTCTAACACCAAATCCCTTATCCCCATTGTTTGCCTGGAAAAACACTAAAACTGTTAACGTTTGTGATTTCTGAGCAGACTGATCTGATTCTTGAGTCTGGTTTCTCTTCCATTCAACAGCTTTTATCAAAAGTTTAGAAGTTAAAGGAAGCTTTAGCATCACCCAAACTGCAACAATTTTATATATATTTTTCTCCCACTGCCAGAGCAGTAAATATTAGTTCCACATTCTTTCACTTCACTGCAGCTGAATGGTCTTCACACAATAATGAGATCAGACACAAGTGACACAATTTCGAAGGTGTTACTGCAAAACTCACTATATAACTCAAGAAAAAACAAACACTGACAACTGAGGTAAGAGGAAAACTGTTGGTCTGTGATGGAGACTTTTCGTTCACCATGGATTGACCTCACATGGCTTTGCTCCTCTGCTCAGGTACAGGAAGTAAAACTACTTACAAATTCCCCTCCACCTTCTCATAATTATACAAACCCACATGCTGTCAGCAGGCATATACAGTACGCAAGAAGAGGCAATCAATCTATGCATCTAATCCACCTTTTTAAAATGGCATTATACCTATAATTAAAAAAGAAGATTAATGGCATCTTCAAAATATGACCTACACACAAGGAGTTACTTCTGAAAACACTGGGTTGCCCAAAGCTTCACAGGCCTTGTAATTAATAAGGAATGCTTCACTTACACATGACCTTGCAGTGGCATGATGTTAACAGGGAACATGTTTCTCTGTGAGGGGTAAAATAATGTGCTGACACCCAAATCCTACCCACCCCCCCCACCCCCCCCACACACACACACACCATGCATAATCAGATTTAATCATGAATATGCATCTGAGCTGAAATTGACAGAGAAAATACATATATCACATACACAACACAGTGGGCACACACAGCAGTGCTGTCAGAGCATTACAACTCTGTGACATTTTGATGGTTTTACAAATATTAGCTCATTTAAGCAGGGTGATTTACTGACTAGGAGCTGAATAAATCACTGGCTGATGGGGAAGGAGGCGACTCATGTGACATGTGATTGAAGACTGCTCTCAACAGACAGCACTTTTGGGAAAAAAAACCTTAGAAATGTGGGGATTTTTTTAAAGTTTGGTTGTACGAGGTATTGACACTGCATTTGCCCGCTGCGCTCGCCCTCAAAGAAAACAGGCATGTCGGCTGTGGCACGTGGAGAAATATATTTAAATCAATTAACAAAATTTAAACTAAACAGAATCTTCCTCATCCTAAGTCTATTTTATCTTCAGAATATGATTACTGCTTTATCTCACCTTCAGACAACAAATGAGCACATTTTCATTAAGGCACACAGGAGGTGTTGATCCACTGCTGTCTCTATCACTAACTTCAAATGTGTTATTGTGTGACTTCTGTGTTTGCAATCCTTTTGTTTTTTACCTAAGTGACACTAATTTGCAACACCTGTGTCTCCACAGGCCAAAAATGCCGATTTTCTCTGTTGACTTTGGTGTGGGAGGGTGAACTTCAGTTGCCAATTGAAAAAGGCTGTCTAATGGTTCTCCCTTCTGTCCAGCTTCTTCATAGCATAGCAGTAACCTCTCCAGAAAACAAATTGGAATTGCAAAAATCTGCAATAAAATGCCACCACCAACCCATAAACGCCTCCTCCTCTGCCTCAAAGCCCTGATTACCCAACAATGATATGGTGATATGTCAAATACAAATGTAACACAGGAAAAAATGCTTTCTTTATGTGATAATCATAATGACATTAGTATGACATCATCAGGTTTATTTTCTCTTTTTTCTCAGTCGGACACTGACTTCATTAGTCACTTTTGTTGTCCTCTGTCAGGGAGGTCTTATGACTTGTTTGGTCAGTCTGTCCTCTCACCTACTGTATAAATGAGATGGCAACAATAAACAGCAGGATCTCACCTACATTAGACCTGTACTATAGCTTGCATCAATCCCACCTGTGTGGGCTTGAAATACAGCTCTCACTTCCTGCATGGCCACCTTTACATTCAATGACGTAAATCTGTCAATAAAATGCTGAGCCACAGGCTCACAGGAAAAGAGAGACCTTACACTTCATATTCAAGCCAATAAATAATCTCTCTGTTGCCACTTTTATGCAAGTGCTGGAAGTTAAGGTGGAGAAGTTTCCCTATTGCAAGAACAGGAGGTTATAATAGATTCATAATTTGAGTTTAAACTAAGTCGCATTAAAAAAAGTCGTGGTTAAAAAAACCATTTGCACAGGAAATAATTTTCCTGGTCATATTAGTTCTTTTTTTTTTCTTTTTTGAGAATGGCAAAAATAGAAGAATGGCAGTGTGGACGAATTGTCTGTTTCAGTGTTTAAATTTAGTCTCACCAACCAATTTATTCTTTTCAACTGCTTATTAAAGCAAATGTCTAATCATCCAGCCTTGTGGCAACACCTTAATGTTTGTTGGTGCCACATGGCCATGTCTGAGTATTAAAATAATTACTGATCTACTAGGACATTTTCATCACATACTATCACCTCTGCAGTTTACAGACAATGGTCTAAAAAAAGAAAAAATATCCAGAGAGCAGCACTTTTCTGGTGATTGATGCCAGAAGTCAGATGGGCTATAGCAGCAGCACAACACACCTGATGCCACTCCTACCAATTTATTCGGTGTCCTTTGTACCTAATTAAATGGAACGTGAGTGTCGTTACAGCTGTCTGCTATCTATGACCACTGTACTGGGGGAAGTACAGGCATGTGAAAAACATGTAAAATCCACAAAGACCCTGAACAGGTTGGTATTCAAATCAAGAGCCTTCTTTATGTGGGCTTGCTGTGTATTTGCTGTGATAGATAGATAGATAGATAGATAGATAGATAGATAGATAGATAGATAGATAGATAGATAGATAGATAGATAGATAGATAGATAGATAGAACTTAGGAGTTCCCTTCGGGACATTATGGCTCCAGCAGCAGTACAGCACCAAAAACAGCAGGGACACCACAAGGACATAGATGTACAGGACACAATATATATTTCTATTATTAAATTTATAAATACTAAGGTATAGCTCTATGGTATGTATATATACATATAAGCATATAAGGATAGGTGTAATTATAAGGCAGTAGTAGGCCAGCTATATAAGTGCTACAAATACACAGCAATACCAGGTAGACAAATGTAAAAAATATTATTCAACACAAATTTATAGAAAATAAATACACCGCAAAAAAAAAAAAAAAAAAAAAAAACACTGCCTCAGTGAGCTCTTGGGGCCACAGTGAGAATCAGGAGTAAATGTGTGGACGGTGTCTGTGACACAGTACACCTGTTGGCTGCATGTCCTCATAAATGTGGGACATCACACCTTCACACACACTGGTTTCCATGACTTCAGAGGACATTGCATTGACTTACATTCATTTGCTGGAGACTGAATCCATAACCATAACCATAATCACTGGTGCCCTATCCCTAACCTTAACCTAACCCTAACCTCAGCCTAACTTTAAAATGTGTCTTCGCCTTAAAATGTAGTAATTTATGTTATGGGGACTTGATTTTTCTCCCCATAAGGAAGACAAGTCCCCATAATGTGACATTATAATGTAATGTAGGTCCCCACAACATAGGGAATACCATGTACACACACATACACACTTCTTGGCTGAGTGAACTGAGCACGTTTTAGGTTCCTGGTGGCTGTGAGCCAGCACAAACTTCTGCAGCACCTGTTCGTTTCACTTTTAATACAGTAACCAACCAAGCTACATAACAACAGGTCTAACACAGCACTAATGAGCTCAGGATAAGATAAGACTGTTACGCTGACAGCATCTTGTGGCTCGGCTGAGTAATAAGCAGACCTGGCCTCCCTATGGCTTTGATTAAAGGGGTAGTTTGTGTTTTTTTTGAAGGGTGGTTGCACGAGATATGTGGCTGAGAAGTACAGTAGCTAAAGACTTGGGCTCACTGAAAACATGGCTCCCACTGGGGAACAAAATCTACAGTAGCATAAAAGTCGGAACATAAGAGAACCAGTTTAGGAGAAGCCACAAAAGTTTTGTGTCCTATCAGCTTTTTACCCACACTGTTTTGGGAGCCCTAAAACTAAAAGATCCCAGACTGAAAAAACATTTTTGGTGTATTTCTATAACAACTTTACAGAACCACATACAGGCCTGGCATATATTTTGTATTTCACTATTTTGAGTTGTTCTGGGGGGTTTTGTGTGTATGAAAACTATGAAACAATGCTGTAAGAATTCTAAGAATATGTTTGTCACTGGATCTCTGTCTGAACAACAGGACACTGTCATTTTTTAAATGGCAAGAGTTTCCAAAAAAACTCAGGAGGATTTTTGGTAAATGCAACATTCCAGACTAAATTCTGAACTCATATTACAAAATGTAACAAAATAAATAAGTAAATAAATAAAATTGGCCAAGGCATTAGCACTGAACACATGAGGAACTGCAGGAAGCTCAACTCAGCTTCCGCGTAAGAATAACGACTCAGCTGTGAACTACATTAAACGTCATTTCAGAAATATGAGTACACGACTTGACGAAAGTCACAATCAAACATTTTTCCTGCACAGAAAAAATGTAACTTTTTCCTGTGACTCACAGAAAAGTATATCACCATGACCACAAGAGGGAAAAAAAGACACACCCATCTTTACCTTAATACTTTGTCTGAACTCAACTCATCAGTTTCTGACAGACAACCAGTCGAAATAAATCTATTCTCTGCCCTTCTGTCCTCACAAACATGAGCAGAATCCCTCTTAAAGATCATCTCCATAATGAAGGACTTTATGGTTGTAGTGGGAGAATGACAGCAGGCACTGTGCCCTTGGTCTTTGCACCAGGAGAGGCGTCTCCCCATCTGTGAATTCTCCAGCTTGGTTTTAATATGAAGGCAGTAAAAAACAAGATTACCATTTCAAATTGAAGCAGGTTAAAGACAGTGTACTGAAGGACAAGCATCGCCCTGTATGGAGGTGGTAAGTTAGACTTTTTTTTTTGCCTGAAATTTCAGGTTTTTTTTGACCAAATGATTCATTATTTAATCAATATTAAATCTGATTGATTGATTAGAAAGATTGATCACCAAATTTTCCCGTCTTCCACAGATTGCTTTAAAACTCCATTTCACCATTAGGCTCACTGTGTCGGACAGTTAGCTTCCACTGTGATGTTCCCAAACTGTCTTATCAAAATCCAGAATGGTGGTATTTGCAAATGAGCAACATTAATGATGTATGCAGGACTGCAATTACTGGACATAATAGGGGTAGGATCCATTTCATGGTCATTTGCGTCTGCTCATGTGGCCCCAGTGAGTCATTAGAAAAGATTTCTGCCGAGTCACAATTGAGTTATCCTCAGGGGAGCTGTTACAACACCCACAAAGACTCATTGCAAAAGGACTCAACAAAAGAGTCAGGAAGGAGAAGCAAAACATTTCCTTTAGTTTTAAACAGAATGAGAATTAACTTTAATCAAGATTTATAAAAACAGAAAGGTGGCAGAAGAGAGAGACAGAGACAGAAAGTCCCTGCGCTCCCTTTACTAGTTGTTTCTCTGTCAAGTCAGACGGAAAACTTCTGAGGCAGAAACACCGACAAACAGTAATCTACATTTATGTCATCTGGGATTGATGTAAAAGTTATATATGTACCAAGAGGCACATACTGAATTGTCTTTTGTGTAGAAGGAAAATTACACCCCAGGAATATGAAGAATGATTGTAACTGTGAAACAATAAACATTTGGTATACTATCTATCCCAACAGAAAGATTCATATCAAGATTTATAGGCACTGAAGGTAAAATGTCTCGTTTATGAGTGTCTACATTCTGAAAATGCATAAAGAATTATTTTTACACACAGTCTAACCAATCTGTTCATTTCAGGGCTAAAGTAGTCATATTATAGTATGAAAATGAACATGTGAAAAATCATCAATGACTAATTTATTGGTTGGTAAATGTCATCATTTGGCATGTGGAGTCTATTCAAAGTGCAAAAATATTTGCACATTTTACTGCCTTTGTTCTGGCAGTTATTTATTTAGTTTAAGTATGTAATGAAAATCTATGTTTACTCTATTTGTATAAATTGTATCATTTATACTCTTATGATGGCTAATATTCTATTTGAAAGAGCTTCTGTGCATAATATATATAAAGAAATGCATGTATTTATACTCCTAAAATAATTGATAGACATTTCTATAGGACAATGTTCACAATTTACAATGCTTCAAAAACCAGTGCAGTAATCAAGAAGGTACATGTGCATTAATACGTGTCCATATATCTCATCAACCTTAGAGTATTAAAATATTAATAAATCTGGCAGTTAAATATCATGCCCCTATATAGTCACAGTCACAGATTCCTCGACTTTGGCTTTTACGACATGGAAAAAAAAAATGGCACGCATAGTTTGCTGCCCTACTGTATGTGTAACCACATCCTTTCCTGCTCAGCCATCAGAGTCAAAATACTGAGTGCGTAGTTATTTATTTGTAAGTGTTTCACTGGTCTGGGCACTTTTCATAGCTCAACCTTTTTTAATCATCAGTTCATTTCCCTTAGGATGGAAGGATGGTATGAATAGAGGTTTGGGGGGACTGGAGGAAAGACCCTGGTTCTAAGAAACAAACAGTCAGCACATTTTGCATGATAGATGAGGAGCAGTGGGACTAAGTATTCCCTGTTAACTGGATTTCAGCTCGTATTTAATCTGTGCATAGCTCTATGGAGCCAAGAAAAACAGCTTAAAAACCTTACTGTTTGACTAAGTGTGCTTCTGCGGAATTGCAGCGCCATAAAATTGGCATGAAAATTCAAATGTACCTTGGATTTTCGGCTCTCCCTGCTTAGCAATAAAATTTCTGCCTAACTTCATAAAAGATTAAGATAGATATGTCTAATATGATTGTTGAATCACAAAGGAAGTTACATTTTTGTCAGCAAGGCATAATAATCGGTGCTGACTGAAGACAATAGAAAATTAAATAAAACAACAGCTCTTTTCAGGGCTGCAGCAAAGATAAAGCTGGAGGTTTTTACTCACTGTACATCCAGGAGAGTCCAACCACAAATACATGGACGGACATGGATGGACATGGCAACAGACATCGACAAATAAAAGAAGGTAAACATCATATCTTAACCAACCATAAATTAAAACTGCTGTGTCTTACTGTGAAAAAAAAACAAAACATGGGTTTACCATCATTTTTTTAGCTTCATTTCATTTTTACAAATATGGACTTATTTGTCCCAAGTAGAAACTGATGTGTTTCCTCTTTTTTAACAAAATCCATCAAGAAAATCTGCAATAGCCCACAGTGGCTGCTGAGCCACAGCTGCCTCAATAAGTAAGTTCAAAGGGAATATTTTGTAATCTCTTGAAATCCTTTTCTCAGATTTACCTAAGTGACACAAAGGAGGCAGCAGAAGATAAGCAGTTCATGTGTACTTGGGTGCAGAAAAGCAAAATGTCATTTTCCAGTTGGGAAAGGCTGTATATTGGTGAAATAAAATGATAAACATTTCAATAAGATATTGTAGCTTTAAGGTGGCATTGATTTTATCAAGTGAGTCTGTAGGTGTAAACAGGTGTACCTGAAAATTAACAGGCAAGAAAAAATATAAGACCAGGGTTAATATTGATATGACATTACAGGCGATCTGGACCAGTAAATATTATTTTACATCTCTGTTTGCCAGCTTTAGGCATGGTGGCCTATACTGGCATTATGTGGCACAGCTACTTTGGCTTTGGTCTGACACACATGCTTGACTGTAATGACTACTGCCACACAAGTGTTGCATTTTGGACCTTTAATTTCATTGCTTCGAGTACTCTGTAATATTGAAGGTGATGAGAGAACAAGGACCGTCCTCCTCCCTCTGCACACCCATCTCCGACCAAAATTATAGCCATTCAGTCACCCCTGGGTCTCATGATGCTCAAAGTGAATGACGGTGGCCTGCTCAGGTCTTTGATGGCATTTCTTGCTCTCATGCTGCTGCCCCTTTGGTGGGCTCCATTCATCAAGCTTTCCAGGCAAACAACAAAGCTCACGCAGGCTGCAGCCACAATGATGTGGCCTTTCAAGTGATTGCATCAATAGATGGGAGAGCACAATTTTCACTCCTCATTTCTGAAGCACAAAATGAAACTATTATTGCCATTGTTAGCGCTTTGCCCACAGCCACTATCTAAAGCACATAATGTGCTGATATAGTGACGTTTCTACAGCATTCTTCAGCTGACCCAACCTCATTTAAGACTCAATGGCTTAAAATTAAGATGAAAGTGGGAGCTATTACAGACTGTCATTGCCCGTCATGTGCACTCTGAGTGGAAAAGGACTCAGATCTGTCAATGTAATGGAAAGTGTAGACGCAGTCAGTGTGCAGCCCCTGTTACCAGAGCCAGCTTGAGATACCGACTCTTGCTCTCACTGAGAGCATGGCTACTAGTGGGGATAAACTGATTCTAGTCACATAACAAAAGGCTCAACTAAAAAAAGCTAAACCTGTTTAAGTCAACAATAATTTATCTCTATTTTAGACAATTTTCTGCTGGAAACTGATGTTTGTAAACCGATATCCCTCCCTCACCAAAGGACATGGAGAAAATCACAATGTTGAGCTTGTAGGGTCACAGCAGCTGCTGGTCAACTGTTTTCACTTCAGCACCTGGATATAGCATACCAAAATGGTTACTGCCCTGAACCAAAGTCCATAAAAAATGTATGTTTTTAGCTTGCAGGGACACAGGAGCGACTGGTCTACTGCTGCATCTTTTGAAAGATTTGTGTCACTGTGCTGAATCCAAACAAATCATTTAATAGGCTGAAAAACACAATAGTACTTAATGGAGGCAGCAGTGGATCAACAAACGTAGGGTGCTTTGATATAAAATTGCCGATGTTCTCATATGGATTTTAGTAAAGGGGGGGTGAGCAACTTACAAAAAGCACTCACAAACTCAAAAAACTGTAAATTATCCTTTCAACTCATTCCCTACTTATTTATGGGTTACATGGCAATCAAATTTGAAATATGTGGTGTGTATTGAAACATTTTAGCTGATTTGTATCCAGGAAATGGTCATCACAATCATAATTTCCACCAAAAGCAAGTGACAAACACGCCATCATGTTGTAAATAAGTAACGTCCTGTTGCAACAGTAACTCGAGCTCACATGTATGCTTTGTCAGAAATATAAAATGGAAACACGCTGTGTGGTACTGGTATCTGTGCTGAGATGAAACAAAGGCAGCAGGCCTTTGCGGTACAGTAAAGTGGTGCCAGCAGAGAGTCAGGGCAAACTATTTCTCAGTGGTCACCGCACGGCTGGCTGTTTAGACACTGTGCCCTTGGTATGTTCCACCTCCTGATAGTCATGAGTGCGAGGAGGATCCCGCAGTATTTACTGAACTGAGCCCATGTCAAACAACACAGTACCCAGGACCCCATTACTGCCACTGGCTCTGACCAATGATCCACATCACTCCTTTGTTCACAGCACATTTATTCTGGCTCGCTCAGAAGACATGGCAATATCCAACAAGTTAACTACTCCAACCCCCACAAACCAACAAACACACACACAACAGACCTTTATGTCTCATTTAATTTATTTTATAACTTAGAGTCACTGTTGTATGAAAAAGAAATATAAAAGCACCCCATTTAAATTATATTTTAGGTAATTATAATTTAGCACCAGTGTATCATTTATTTTGCAGAAGATCTAAGGGCTTTTGGGAGTTTTAGACAATTATGAAAACCTAAGTGAACACACTTGAGTTATTAAGAGTTCCATTAGTGTTGTTATTTTACAAAAGGTGTGATATAATCTGCATTTAAAAAGCTTATGTTAAATAAATAAAAAAAAAATCTGACTTTTCAACAACTGAGCCACTTTTCTTTTTTAATTAATTAAGTAATTAATGTATTATTTGTTTATTGGGTGTGCAGCAAAAAAGACAACCAAGACCAGTTATTCATTATGCTTTGTTCTGCAAATGACACAAAGTCCATGGAGAAAATTAGGGATTTTACATAATGGAACAAAGGAGTTGAAGATCAACTGTTGCCTCCATCAGTAAATTCAAATGTGTTATTTTGTTCACTGGCTGTTTATTCTTTTGTTTCCACTGGAAGCCTAAGCTGATCTGGCACCAATGTGTTCATTTAAATACAATAAAGAACATTGTAAACTATAATACAGTTTTTATTACACTGATATTACATATGTCTGTTTTTCCTGATTGCAGGTTGTTACATTTTCAGTTTTACCACTATTTATAAAAATATGGGAATAGGAGAAGATGGAAAGAATGGTTTATACACAGCTCTTGATAAGAATATGTCATTTGAAAAAATAAGTATACTGAGATCCCCATCTCCAGCTTGGTCCTCAGCTGGGTCGAGGGTGGCAGTCTGGGTAGGGATGGCTGTGGCAAACCCGAGATGCTGGTGGCTGTGGGGGAGTCTGGCCCTCCCTCGCTCTGTCAGGGAAGTAACTGGGGGTGTGGACGTGGCTCATCATGATGCAGCTCTCTGGAGGTGCGGAGATGGTTGATGACCCGCTCACTCGGCGGAGATCAACAATGTCCCGATGTAGCCTGTGCCGAGACAGTGAGGTGTGGCATGGCCTTGGACCTCTTACCCCTCTTACCCCTCCCTGGCCATCTGCGGAAGGGCATGTAGCTATTCTGGGATTGGTGGCTGCAGTCTTCGCTGCCCCATGCGGCCGCTGGGCACTCTATGTGTCTGGATCCTTATCGGCCTGCTGCTGGGAGGCTGTCTGGACACGAGTGCCGTCCCCCACTCAGATTCCAAAACACATCTAATGACAACCCCTACACATATACACAGATGCACGCGTACACAAATGGACATACACACATTTTGCTACATAAGATATCAATTCAAACTGAAATACCTTTCTCCATGTGATTATTAACAACTACTGTATTTACCGTTAATGTACATGTACACTTCCAAATGTAATGTCAGTGTTTTACTATCTTTATGTTATGTTCTTGACCTGTACTGTGCTGTTATTCCACCTTCTCTCTCTCTTTCTCTCCCTCTCCCCTTTGTCTCTCCTTCCCCTCATCCAGTCCAGTCATCCCACATCACACAGCAAAGAAAACAAATCAGTATTCACAAAAACAAATAAATAAGAATAAAAACAATTACAATTTCATAGATAAACAACAGGGCGAGTATAAACATATTTCTGTGAAAAGCAAATACCACCAGACATGCAGACAACCACACTACAGTGGACAGGACAGGTTAAAAAAAAAAATAATAATAAGTATAGGTATTTATTCTTGTTTACATGTTAAAAACTCAGGATGTTTCTATACAACTAAATGTGAAGAGAGCCACACGGTTGGTGTAATGGTTAGCACTCTTGCCTTTGTGACCTGGTCGAAACAAGGGCCTTTCTGCAGGGAGTTTGCATGTTCTCCCAATGTGTGCATGGGTTTTCTCCAGGTTCTCCAGGTTCCTCCCACAGTCCAAAAACAAGCAGATTTGGGAATTAGGCCAATTGGACACTCTAAATCGCCTGTACATGTGAATGTGAAAGTGAATGGTCGTGTGTCTTTATGTGGCCCTGTGATGACTGATGGACTTTTCGCTCTGTGTCAGCTGGGATTAGGCACCAGCGCCCCCCACGACCCTTCTGTGGAGGATAAAACAGTACAAGATGAGTGAGTGAGTAAATGGCAAACATAATACCCATATGGATTATGTTCACAAGGACAGCTTTAGTGACAACAAATCCCTGTAGTACATACACACAAACGCCTCTAATTTAAACTTTATATCTTTCCAATCTATATGTTTTGCTAATTTATTTTCGTGATCCAAAGCCTCATCAGATTAAGGTTGTTTTCACATATAGTCCTCTTTAAATTACCTGCTTCAGTAAAGGATTTGATTTTGTCTAAAAGCTTAAAAACAGTCAACTTAATCTGCCTGTTAATTCAGATTTTACCAATGCATTTTATCATGTATTGCCACTATGTGTACCTTAATGTACACTATATTAGTACATTAAGTAATTTTAAAAAGTGTGACTTACCAACTGACCAGCGCACACAAGTTGTTAACACTGCTAGGTACTGTAGCTCTAGTGTGGCCAACCAGGGCCAATGGTTGTTTTTCTTCTGTTTCAGATGTAGGAGAAAAATACTAAAGGATCAAATGATGCACAGCAACTATACAATTGTGCATAATTAAGACTAAAGATAGGATGCATAGTTTGTTAACAGACTCCTTCATTATAGTATTTACATGAAACACCACAACAAACAAGTTTATACAGACATTCAAAACCTGTCTTGCTTAATAGGACTTGAAGAGACCTTTCATTAGATATATATATATACTGTATCTTGTTGGGGTTTTATTCCATACAAGGCTGCAATAAATCAAATATTTTTCAGCTAATTAGCTCCCAAGAATCCATAGCACATTGAACTGTAAATGGCAAATGATGAGTTAATTGTCTTCTGAATCAGAAAACACCAGCAGCAGACTTCCATGGACACAAGTGGGCAGAGTTTAAGGGCTTTTGTGCAGCCATGACAGGTCACAGTCCAACAATCACAGGTGTTAATAATTTAATTACGATGGCAGAGTCACATTTAGCTTTGTCAATTTCAGTGTGCATGTTGGTGCACTGTCATGATCCTGACTGACTAAAAAAAACGCGTGTAACATGAAACAAACATGGAATCAGAAACACCTGCCTTTCCCGCTTAATCGCATCAAAATGGCTACTGAGAAGAAAGAAAGACCCCGGCAGGTCAACAAAATCATCCTCCATCATGCAAATACCTGACAAGAGTGAAAAGCGAGTTCGGTGCCTTACAGTGGGTCACACACTGCAGCTCTTTACCTGAACCTGGTTTGTTTTATTGTTCTGTAGTGTCTACAAATAACTGACTGCGATGATGAACAGTGGACAGTAAAACTGTACCACGTCTGTCATAAATAAAGATGAAAAGGTAGGACAAAGAAGGTCATGCGTACATTGGTTTCCAAACACTTCATGATCAGTAGATGCATGTGATGGCAGTTTAGCTGTCAATGATCCTAAAACACACATCATACAACACCGCTCCAGTTGAACTGGAGCGTGACCATAAACAACTTGTGCAAATAAAATTATTTTTTTACAAAAACTCACTAATGTGGCATTAACAGCAGCAAAGAAGCTCATACTTAATTTTTTTGGGGGGAAAAAGCTGAGGTTCCTCCAATAAAGTTGTGAATTACTGAACCTTAAAGAGACCAACTTAAATAACAATTAAATATTTAGTCTCCATTTTGTACAAATACAGTATTCTGTACAAATATGTGATCTCCATTTACACAGTACAAAAACAGTAAAAACAAAGCAGCTTTATGATTTGCCTGGCTTCCAGACATGCTTCCAAAACTAAAATAAAAGATTTGAAAATACTTGAGTTTTACTTTAAAACTTGCAGATTCTGTTGTGTTTGACTCTCCATGCTGACAATTTATCCTCATTTCAAACTGACAAGTTTATAAAATACTCAAAATAGGTTTTTGGTTTCATGTCATGATTGCAACTTTGTGTAATGGTTAGATGAGGAATATGGATGAGGCCATGCCCCCCCGCCCAAAAAAAAAAAAAAACCCCAGAGGAGCGGTAACCTTGAACAACCTTGATGCTGGACGCTGACTCTAGTCTAAGGTAAACAAGGTGATGCTTACAGAATCCAAACGTCCCACTGTAGCAACTGATAACACTGTTTACATAATTAATCACATTGCAGAATTAATCTCCCACAAGTGAATGCCTGATACATCATCTCTTACATTATTGCCAGATATCTGGGCACTCCAGCATTTTCAAAATAATAATAATAAAGTCCCGAGAGCTCTTATTCTTTTTTGCCGTTAAGACACTTCTGTGTTTCGATCCTGATTTCAGGCTCCGCTGGGTCAGACGATCATTAATCTTCATTTCAGGACTTTGGGATTTGTTGTGACAGTCACCTCTGATTTTACTCCCCCAGCCTCTGTCAGAAATGCAGCCAGCAAAACATCCTGCTGTAAATGTAAAGGGATAGTTCATGTTGTATGGTTGTCTGGACTGTCTGTACAAGTAAAGACAGTCTGACTGTGCTGAACTAGTCTAAGAATCGCTCACACTGAAAACACTGGCTGCCTAAATCCATTTTTTGCCACTTCACAAAAGGTTCACGGAAAAGATATGCTTGTCTAAGTCTAAGATATCTTAAGAATATGTTTGTTCCACTACCTCAATGTTGCACACCATTTTTAAACTGGAAATTGAAGTTTGTGTCCTGCACCAAAGTTTTTTAGCTCACAAGGACACAAGAGCTGCTGGTATACTGCTGCCTCATTTCGTAAGTTTGAATCACTTAGATAAATCAATACAAACATTTTTTGAAAACCTAAGATGATAAAATAACACATCAAGTAGTTTTGTCAAGTAGCTAAAATCTGTTTCACTCTCTGTCCTCGCTGGCAGCCATGTTTTCAGTGTCCATGTGCCAAGTTGATTCTCAGCACAGTCAGCGCAAACAATCCCCTTAATGGCAAAAAAGAGAGAAAAAGCCTATAAGATATAGGCACAAAACGTGTAAAGGTATGGGGAGATGAGATGTGGGAGTTCCAAAGGGGCCTTCGACTCTTTGAATTAGAAAATGGATGAGCCAAATATTCACAACACTTAAGACGATCATATTGCTCTGAGCCTATTTCCTCTGTGACTTCATGGATAATTACATGCCCACTGGAGATGTAAAAAGCTTATATGAGAGAGAATGTAATGAAGGCAGATATAAAAGAAGTCATCAAAAGGAATACCTCAAATGAGACCTATAGGAATCAAAAAGACTTGCTGGGTAAAGACTGCAGCTACTGAAATGTCCCTCAGGTTGTACCGTTCTCACTTAGAGTCTTTCTCTTACCTCGGTGCATGTGTCGGTTTTATGAGCTCACCAGGTGGGTGAGCACATTCGCAGTGTGACTTCAGGGGGTGCAATCATTTCATAAAATCCATTAAAATAGCTCTGCAACAAATATATCCTTTGTGGAGCTTTTAATGTGGACCTTTTCTTTGATAATGCATCACAGAGGCAGTGATTCAGCTTTGCTTTAGGATCTAGTTTGTGACACACTCTTCTAATTCTGATTAAAGACATATTTACTTTTAATAAATTTACTGTATATTTTATTGATATTTCAGGTGAGGTCAGCAATGTCTTTCAGCTGAACTTCTTGTCTATATATATTACATTAGCATTAACCTCCCCACATTTGGACATACTGTATATGGTGTTTTTCACAGAAGTGCAATTAACAGGAAAAGTAGAAGAATCTTTTTACTATTGACACAAGTGGGAACCATTTCATACTCCTTTGTTGAGGTTGCTGGAACTCTGAGTTGGAAATCGAACCTCCCGACCAAAGACGACCACCACTGGGCTGGACGATTAATCCAATTTTGATTTCGATTTTGGCTTCTCACAATCATAAAAGCATTATAACTGAAGACAACAATTAACAGTGCAGCGTGCATGTAAATCCCTGAGCTTTAAAAGCACCGTGAACACACCAGCCCTACATGGCGGTGCGAGGGACTGAGAGAAATGGCAGAACGGCAGCCTTTATTTGAGAAGAAGGGTAGGGTATGGAAACATTTTGGTTTCAAGTCATCGGACATCGAGCAGGAGGAGATAGTGTGTAAAGTTTGTCACTCTGTCGTGTCTGCTCCTCACAGCAACAAGACCAACGTATTTAACCATTTAAAGTATGGTCATAGAGTGGTCTATGACCAAGTAATGAAGGAGCAGAAAACCAAAAGTGTAAGCTCACCAGCTTCAGTCAGCACCACCACCACACAGTCCTCAATTACAGCCACGCTCTACAAGGCCACTGTATATCCCACCAGCTCCCGACGACATAGAGAGATAACGAAGGCTGTAACATACATGCTAGAAAAGGACATGTGCCCTATCAGTACCATATGCAACCCAGGTTTCAAGCAACTTGTAAATATTTGTAAGCAAGTGCCATGGGTTGCCATCACGTAAGCGTTTCAGCAGAGTTGCACTGCCTGCACTGCATGATAAATGTCATGCTGAAGTTGTAAAATATGTTCCCACTTTTTTTTAATATATTGCAATTTCTATTTTTTCACATTTATTGTTGTTATTATTATTTTACTTGTTGTTAAGTTTAATTTATTTCCGGTTGTTCTTTGAAGTTATTTAATATTTAAAGTTGAGCTTTGATTGTTCAGTAAATACTCATGTTTTCAAACGAATGAATATTTGTGTTTATTAATTGTGATATCAATCAAAATAATTGTGATTATTGTTTTTGGCCAAAATCATCCAGCCCTAACCACCACTTCGTGGAGTTCTGTGTAGCCCTGCGATGGACTGGTGACCTGTCCAGCGTGTACCCTGCCTTTCACCCTATGTCGGCTGGGATTAGGCACCAGCACCCCCCACGACCATTATGTGTAGGATAAAAGCGGTAGAAAATGAATAAGACTGAATATCTTGTTCTTCCGGTGCTGTCAAAGTTTGATATGACATGAACAGCTGTTAAATGATTTGTTAGAGCAGGTCACTTACTCCATGGATTTTAAAGCATGATAAAAAAAACTCTGTAACTAGTACTTTTAAACCCGATATTTAAAAACAGCTCCTACTTGTCTTTTTTAAAAACTTTAGCACTCCTATCATCATAATAACATCATGCATACATTAGAACAATGAGTCATTCACTAGAACAACAGCTGGAGACACATTTTCTAATGCTCCATAATGGGGATTGGTAGAGTTTCTTCTTTTTGTGTTGGTCTTGTCTATATGCTATAAATGCTGAGAGGTACATGTTGGATGCTGCAACCTGTGTTTGTGTTTTCTATGCATGCAGCATTCAGGACTGTCTGAGGTATTGATGTATCGAGCTGTGTGTCCTGACCTGGGCTGGGCCACCAAATTGAGCCATCATCAGTTTAAAGTATCTCCAATGAGGCCCATCCTGCCCAGTCATCAATAATTTATGTGGATGGCACAATGATTTTTGCAGAACAAATGGTATGTGGATAAACATGTCTCAGGATTTTTGCGGGGAAAATGTCAAACATTCATTTCTGTTGCAGTTTTAAGGGGAAAAAAAGCATGCGGCATACATTCCCACATACCGAGTGTCAAAGAGGTCCACCAATTATTTACTAATAAAGCTGCACTCATCAGTGTAATTTATGTATTAATAATGGATCAGTTGACTGTGTGCAATGTGAAAAGCATCACTTGTAATTATAAAATGTCCACTAACTCATTTGGCAGCCAAAAGACCACAGATTTCCCTCAGCACTTGGCAGAAACCAAAACCAGAGCTGAAACAAATTAAGGGCAGAGAATAGTTAGACTAAAAATTGTACTTCAAAAATCATACTGTCCTGTGTATATGCTTACATGTTTACTTGTGATCTGTCTAATTATCTAAACAGCAGTGTGTAACTATAACTCAGACTAAGATAGTATTATTAGTCTCACTCTGTCTGTGGCTGAGTGATAGAAAGTGGGACTTGGAAACTGTTATTTTATAATCATGTAATCAAGAATGGTTAGATGTTGCTGTTAATCCAGATTCAGAATTAAAAATAAAACCTTGAGAAATTAAATAGTTTATTGGCACTGATGGGAAAATGAGCAGATGTTTCTGGATTTTGAAACCTTCCTTTAGATTTCAGGCTTCCATGTACAGTTTTCTTGCAAAATATGTAAATTGTTGCTGTCATGACAACCAGATTTCATGTTTACTTGTACGACAATGAATAGGATGAACACAGTCCCTCCCAGTACAATAGTGAAGTCTTGAGATTCGTGTAATTTTATATTGTTTTCATGCATGTTTGGAAGCTCATCTTCTTTGTTTCCCCTATTAGTGTTGTTCTTAGCACATGTAACTTGTAAAGTGCGTGATTCTTGGTGTTTGAAATATCCAGTCTTAATAAAGGACTTACTTTTTCTACCTAAAAGTGTATACATGCTCTGGATTTTCTTGCTCCTGATGAATTTGTACAAATATAAGCATATTAATCTATAAGTCAAACATTTTTCATCCATTCGTGCACATTATGAATGATCAAATTCACAGATTATGACTATAGTGTTGTCATAGATCAACCCTCTCTGCTAAAAACAACATTCCCACTCATTGAAACTAAATTACAAGAGTTAGCATCCACATCTTATGCAGGATTCTTGCACAGAGATGGAGTCAGCAATGACTGTGTATCAGTGCCTCATACCTACATACATCCGCACATCAAAAAAACAAAACTACTACTTTAAGAATGAAAATTGTGTCTGCAGAAGAAAACCCAAGGCCCAATGCAGCCACTGTCTCTCAGCATCCCACTGCTGTACACTCAACCCCCCCCAAGAGACCTCACTGCAAAGTGCTACAGAGTCTATAGACAATCACAGTGGCATTTTAATTTGTCCCCTCGATATCTTATTTGCCAAGGAGGGACCCTAATGGGGCCTCTGCTCAAAAGAGTGCACAGCATTATTGAACCAGACAAGGATCACATAAAGGGCTGAGTATTGATGCAGACAGGGTAGAAGGATGACAGAGAAGAACCCAGGGAGGGAGAGAATGATCTCAAGTACGAGATGTGCTGTTAGGAGGATGGGAGACTCTACAAAAAACAAGTTAGACACAAGGATTTATAGAAAAAAGAAACAGGTAAAGAAATGCAGCTTGGCAAGCAGCAGGAAACAGTCAGGCACATGCTAAGTGAAAACATGGATGCCAAGTAAAGTGATTTTGGCCACTTCACACAAGTCTCACCTGATGAAATTTAAACCTTTACAAATCATATCGTTTCACTGTTAACCTTTTCAAGCTGGAAAGGGAAGCCACTCACTTCCCCAACCCAAATTCCATCGGGAAAATCAACAATTTCCCAACTTGGCACACAACAGTTTTTGAGCCATGGCTGCCATTTTTCATTAATTTCACATGTTTTATTTTGTGTTCAGAATTCTTTGCTCCTTATTGACACAAACTTATCATATGATGCAGCAGTACCAGCGGTTCCTGTGTCCCCGTGAGCTAAAAATAAGGGTTTTCACTAAGGAGTTTGGTGGAGGAGAGCAAGTGCTTTACAAACTCCATTTTACTGTTTAAAAAAAGCCTGTCTAACAGTGAGACAGAGCATACAAATATTCTTCAGATACTGTAAAGTTAAGGGTGGATGGATTTGATTTGTTTTCTTCACCTTGTGTCACCATTAGACAGCCTTTTCCTGAACAGAAAACCCAAGTTTGTGAAAAGTCAGGCCCTAATCCCTCAGTATAAGCCATACACTAGAGCTAAAAGTCATTAGGGTGGACAGGCTGCTGACTCAATGCCCACCTAAATCACCCAGGTAAAGCCTTGGCTGCCTGTTTCATTTGATAGGACAGATACATCAGTTTAAGGAGGTAGAGCCAATCCAAGTCCTGACAGATGAACCGAAGGAGCCAAAGTGCTGGCTACAGCTTGACAGGAGAAGATACCTGATCATGAGCTGAGATTTAACACCAAATCCCTACTTGTCCTCCTCTGATTATCCATCCCCAAACTTTGTCTGCAAACTTGTTCACACAGATCAGCAGGCGGATGAGACAAAGCAGATAATTGTGCAATTTAAGATGATTAATCTCTTTGAGAAATTCTATTTTTCTTTTCACATAATTATCCCATTTTTATGGTGCTCGCAGTATCAATCTACTGTGTGGGAAAGAAACAAAATTTCAGGTCTAATTTGAAATTATTGAGTATAACACTCTAACCCCTCCAAAGAAATTCACTGAAAGCTTATTCAAACTGCTCACAGTTACACAAGATAATTTATGTAAGAGGGCATCAACAAAAACTCAAATGAAGCAATGTAAAATATTCTCACTTTTAATATGTTTTCTTCCATTTGCTCAGCCTTAACACCATTATGATGTGAATTAATTTGGATTTTTCTATGGACAAACCATCACTAGACCATATAACACACTGCTTGGCCCAACCTCCGCTTTTTGTCTCCGCTCAGCAAACTCAACAGCCTTGTGTCTTTGACCTCGAGCCCTTTCTGTTCCCCCACGAAATCTTTGTGTAGTGCCTCTCTATCGTGTTCGACTATACTATACTATACTATACTATACTATACTATACTATACTACGTTGGGAGGTGGCTAACCTGAGCTATTTTCACTATTAAATATTAAACTGGCCTTTTTCTAATTAACTTAACACTCACTCATTTTCCATAGCTTTATCCTCCACTGAGGGTCACGGGGGGTGCTGGTGCCTAACTCTAGCTGGACAGGTCACCAGTCCATCGCAGGGCCACAGAGAGATGGACAACCATTCACTCTCACATTCACACCTATGGGCAATTTAGAGTGTCCAATTGGCCTAATCCCCAAATCTTGCGAAGGCGAGTGCTTACCACTACACCGTGCGGCCCATGAACTTAACAGTGTCCATTAAATATATGTGATCAATTGTTTTTCAGTACTGTAATACTATACCTTTAAATCAATATTGAAACATCAAACTGACACTTTTATCATGAAATGAAATTGCTTTTAGATTACTTTGATTGTCTTCGCTCAGTCAGTAACCACAAGCTTTTTAATATAAAAAAAAGAATCATCTACTCAACAAATGAAATTCAGCGCTAACATATCTTCTTCACAGACCTTTTCAAATGATATATGTATCCACCTGAACCTTAAACCTTATGGGCCTCTCTCTCTCTCTCTTAAAACTTACAAATTAAAAAATTCACAACCTATGTGTGCAACTATGGCTGTAACAATAGGAAGAAATAGCCAAACATTCTTAAAACAACAGATAAATAATAACTTATTAAAAGCAACTTTCAATAAACCATTAACATGACCCAATATTTACTTTCTTTACTGATTAATATCATGACTTAATTGCTGGACAATTATTTTAACTTCATTTTTAACCTTAAATGACATTTATTGACAATGAGCTTAAACACCTTTTTAACCATAACTGCTATTTATTAAGCAATTAACTCATTTAGTCAATTAAGAGAGTAAAATATCATTTACCTGTCTTCTGCTCTCTGCTGTAAGTTGCTGACTTACCTGAAGCACTTACCAGCCTGAATACCAGCCTCTTCTCACCCCCTAACTCCACACTACCCAAAGACTGTGAACAGTGTGAACTAATGCTGCTATGCTCTTTTCATTAAAGGTCTTTACAAACTGCCCCATGCTCAACCGAGCCAGGTCTCTGCAGACCTGGCTAAGGTCTCTGCAGTCACTTCCTGGGCTGTTCCTGACACCTGCAAACGATTGCAACGCTTCCCGGGGTTTGCCAACTGTTACAGTGTTTTCATCTGCAATTACAGCACAGTGACCGATCCTCTCACGGCCCTCACCGGCTCCAAATTGACCTTTAAGTGGTCCCCTACCACTAGCAAGGCATTCCTGACTTTGAAGTCCAGGTTTACCTCTGCTCCCATCCTCCAGATGACCCTGATCGCCAGTCCGTGGTGGATGTGGACACGCTTCTAGTGGTCCACCCTGAAGGAGGACACCTATGACTATGGAAAGGCCTGCTTCCATCTGTAACCAGCATAAGGCCTCCTATCAGGCTACAGCTGGACTCCTTCATTCTCTTCCAGTCCCACATCCACCCTGGTCAACCGTGTCCTTGGACTTCGTCACAGCCCTTCCTCCCTCTGAAACCACTTCATGCCATTATCTGAGGACTCCTGGCCTTACTATGTACAGTGCCTTGAGATAATGTATGTTGTGATTTGGCGCTATACAAATAAAATTGAATTGAATTGTTTCTGTGAACTGCCCAGCTTAGGAGATGGACTGGCCCATGTGAACAGTGTGAACTAACTTCCAATATGTTGCTTCGTTCAACCTGCTGAAGACTTTTTCATTAAATGTCATTACAAACTACCTGTTGCATTTGGGTCCTAGCACACCTCCTGACATTACATGCATATACAGTTTGTGAGAAAAGAGAATAGGAGAAAAGCAAACCGACAAAGAGCTACAAATGAGCACATTATGTCATCTTACAGAATTTGATTTTTTTCAATCACTTGAAAAAAAAAATATTTTTACAGCCCCGTATTCACAGGCAGGCTTGAGCCCACTTAAATATGTTATCATAAGAAATGCTTCCATGATGTGAGATGATTAATCCATTTTAAAATTGGCGACCACTACTGTAGTGTAAACTCAATTTGCACCAACGGCACCCAATTTATTTGATAAGGTGACTTATTAATTTGTGGCTGACACTTCTGTATTATGTAAAGAAATGAAAGTTATTAAAATTACTTTGATTTCACACCAATTCATCAAGCCCACCGTAATCTCCGCAGTCAAATCAAATCTCCATATATATTTATATATATATAAGTGTCTGAATGTGATTAAAAAGTTATTGGCATCTATTGTCATAATTGCAAATATCCTAAAAAACATTCAGATAGCTTAATGCAATGAAATGGTTTGTCTAAAGGACAACAAAACTGACTTTGTAATGTAATTACCCATTTTCTTTTATTTCTATTAGAGATAAGTAATCATTCTCTGTGTGTTGTAGCAATCTCACACCTGCATGAAGATATTACACTTTAGTCCTAACAAGATGCATTCAGACTTTTATGCATTGCCTTCTCTGTGGGAGGATGGTACTAGTTTGAAAATACTCATCGACAAAGCAAATCAATATCTAATTACAAGCTGCACATTACGTTGCCTTGGCCGAGGAATGGGGAGAGGCCTTCCCTTCTTTCTTAAACCAAAGGCTCAATAACACCTTGTAGATTATTTCTTTGCCCATCATTTGCATGCTGCCCCAGTAATGGCCCGCTCACTTTGAGAATCTATTACTTTTTTTTTTTTTTTTTTTGCTTTAAAGTCAGCACTTTTCAGAGGACAGAGATTTGTCTTGCCGCGGTCCATCACTCAGCCTAAGCTGCATTCGATTTACACCACCAAAAGGTAATAACGTGGCCACTGAAGACGTGTTTGTCTTGCAGAAATTTAAGTGCCATTCTTTGGCTCCTGTTGTTTAAAGGAGGTAGGATTTTTTTCCTGCAAGAATGAAGTGGTTCACAATGACCTGCCTGCACTTAACACTCGACGTAAACAATCCATAAGTAATAGTCCACAGAGAAGTGCCAGAGCCGTGAAAATGATTAACTTCTGCATTTGCAATGTTATTAAGAGATAAAACTCAGGGAGGAGTGGAGGACATTGTAATTAACATAATATAAATAATTTGTGATTTATCCTATAATTTACTGTTCGCTATCAAATCTTAATGTGTGTGGAAATGACTGCAGCTGTAAGCATTTCCCTTAAACCCTGCTTGAGGTGATGAGGTCAAAAGAAATAACAGTGTCTCTAGAGGAGCTGGAGCAGATGGCGATCAGTATACTCCCACTGGGTGATCGCTGTCGGTCCATAGGGATCACTGCCGCATCTGCTGTTCTAATTAAATGCTCGGGGAGGCAGTGACACCTGATCTAATAGAGTTTGCTAAGTACTTCTTAGCACCTTGGTCCAGCTGTGCACAGCATGACTCTTTAAAACCACATCACTCAGATTGATTCAGTGCTGCACAGCTAAAATGGGCAAACGGGCCAACAGCACCAAAATGTTCACATTATAAGATACATCATTTTCATTTCATATTGTCACTTAAAAAAAGGGAGTTGAAGATTTTCAGGTCACAGTGTTGTGAGAACAGGGAACCAGATAACTAAATACACAGAAAAAAAAAATCTGTGCAATAGTTCCGTGTCACCGCACCTTCTCCTGTTTACCTCCACATGTGTACATGTAAATATGCTATAGTTTTTAAATATTTTTAAAACTTTATTACAAACTTTATTAAATTTTATTTTCTCATTGTGCTGCTTATTCTATTTCTATTTTTGCATTTGTATTTTTTATACTTTATCTTTTTTTCCAATTTCATTGCTTATTTCATATCCTATTTACATAGTATATTTTAATTGTCTACCTCTTAACTACTACGTTGCTGCTGTAACAAGTAAATTTCCCCAGTGTGTGATCAATTAAGTCTAATCTAATCTAATTACATGATGATTTGATATTTGTTTATGAGAGAGACATTAATACACACACCAGTGGCTAAGAACTGGCTGTTATGATTACCAGATTTACACATTTTTTACACGGTTTTAAACATAAAGTAACTGCAAACAGGTTGGAGTACGACTGAAAACACAAAGAAGCGTCTATAAAAAAGTTTCAGGGATGAATTCTACTGGTCAAAAACCTGGTTATTCAACTGTTTGAGTGGTCGATCCCTGAATGTCCACACCTGCCCCTGCTTGGCTAGTGTCAGTCAGGTCTGATAGTACTGCTTGGCAGAGCCCATTTTAATATGAAGGACACAGCATGAAAATAATATTTTGTCATTTCTATTCATGAAGACCAAACAGAGGCAGAATAATAACATTAAAAACAACAATCACCAAGAGTTACCCACACTGGGTGTCACAGACTGGCCCACGGAGCCAATTCAACATGAAAAATGCAATATAAATCATGACAAGAGCAAATTTGTATCATGTTGGAGATGTTCAGGAATGTAAGCTAATGCGATTGCTCATATGTGTGCATGATGAAATATGAGCCAGTGTCTGACAGATAAAATAGCATGTGCTTGACCATTCATCTGACTAAATCAATAATACTTAACTAACTGATCTTCTATTAGTTATCACTTCATACCATGTAATTGCATTCCAAATTGAAAGAAACAAATGAAGAGTGACATATGTATATCTGCTGATCAGCTGTGAATGTGAGCCTCATAAATCCTTGGCACACAATCAAGCAGCAGCCAAAGGTCATTGTAAAAGCCTGCTGAGCAGCACCAGGAGAAGGAGAGGGGACAGAGATGTTTTCGACGTTTCCAATAAGTCACAACTGTCAACAGCGAAAGTATATAAAGTTCCCACAGTCTGTGCTAAGGATTAAGCTGGGTACAGTCATGTTTGGACGGCTCCATCTATCAAGCACTAAAAGTGAGGCAGATATGCATTGGGTCATCCCTCTCCTTGTCACACCATAAGAGTAGGCGAGTATGTACATAAATCTTCCCCCTGTTTGCTGCTGAGAATTAGCCTAACGATTTGCAACGATCCCACAGCAACAGACGCTTCATTTGATATATATAAATCGATGATTATCCATGCATCATCTGATTATGCATGCCAACTGTTGCTCTCCAAACGTTGGCACAGCACAAGAAAAGTGTTTTTTTTTTTGGGGTAAATGTCAAACCCTGGCTATACAGAAATGATATGCTCTCTGCATCTAGACGTCATATTAGTAAATAGATACATACTATATTTTATGTGATAACCTATAAACTAAGCGACTGATTCATTAAGTGGAATCAAACGATTTAAAATGTAGAGATGGTCAGCCCCCACAGCCTTGAGCTTGAGCAGGATCAGGGACTAGTGTAAGTATCATTATGTATCCATTGACTTCTTAGATATTTTTTTAATATACAGTAAGTTCAACACAAATATTGTAACTCATAGACATCTAACATTGCAACAGTACAATTTAATGTGGAGACAATAATCTTACACAAAACACTTTCCGCTTACAGTAACTTAAGGTTCACCTAAAAAAAAAAATCTACATTTCTTATTTTGACATTGAATATCGAAAGAATATTCATTATTCATGAGACAACATTTCTGACTGGAAATTGGGATATGTAAACTATTCACTTTCGTGCACCCAACTCCAAAGAGAAAATCAGCATTTGTAGTTCACAAGGACAAAGAAGCTGTTGAACTCCTGCTGCCTTGTTTGGTGAATTTTTGTCACCCAAGATTCAACTGAATAAAGAATTTCAAACACGTAAGTCACAGAATAACCAAATTGAACTTAATGATGAAGGCAGCAGTGGATCAACAACTCCTGTGTGCCATAATGTAAAATCATTGATTTTCATTATGGGCTTTGGTACATGACATCACAGCAAACATATTCTTAAGATATTGTTGACTTAAGCAGGCATACATACTGTTTCCTTGTGTCCCCATGTTTTCAGTGAAAGCTATAAGCTCCATCTCTGCTCGGCACATGTGTAAGTACCTCATACAGCCACATTTAAAAAAATCTCAGCTATGCCTTTAGTATTGTGTCTTTCATATATACAGACAGACAGACAGTATGTGTTGTGTGTGAGAGTGTAACTCCTGTTACAGAGATCTACAGTAGGTTACTTCTTGCCCTTCGGTCATGCAGGGTTTCGGCCCACTGCTTAATGTTACACCTAATAAAACCACTAAACAATGACATCACTGGGTAAAAAGTGGCACTGGCAGCTGCTGCTGTGTTGCTCTAACATGATTTAGCATTAGCAAGTGCAGCAAACACAATATTAGACCCTTTAAAAGTACGCTGCCCCTGGCAGGATGACCGACCTTGTCTTCAACAGCTGTTTGTGGTTTTCCCCAGCAAGCCCACAGAGTTCTTCATGTCAGCACTACTCGCTACACACACAGTCCACTCAATGTTTCTTTGGTGTTGGGTAATTTAATAGTCATCCATGGATAGGAGTGAATTTGGCAATTTGCATATTACTATTGAATACCACTACAAATTAAATAAAGAGATATTTTGATGTGCAGTTGTATCAGGTACTGGCACATATGTGACACATGTGAGCTACAAACCAACATCAGACACTGATGCTGAGTCCCATTGGCATAGCAAATGTTGCATTATGGCAAATCATAGCAGGTCTAGTAAATATATTCCAGTGTACTTTACCTTTTTGATTGGAAACTGAAATTTGTGTCAGTTTGTGAGCTGCTCACTCCCCACACCAAAGCCCATAGAGAAAATCATTGATTTTACATCATACCACACCATAGGCATCGCAGCCATTACATTAAAGAGGAACGCGTGTACCTCCACATTTCAAAATTTTTCGTTTGGACCCCCCAACATTTACCATGTAAAATATAGTGCACAATCAGTCTATCCACCCAGCACTGTTTCCACTGATTTGCCATAAATCCATTCCAGTTGACTGTTACCCATGCCATTGAAATACTACTCCAGATTTTCCTTGTTGCCTACCTACAACGACTCATAACACACATGCATAACACATCACTACAGCAAGTGAACCATTAATGCAGGCTGCACAAAGCTGGATGAAGTAACAGCAGCACAAGTGCCATCTCCGAATGTTCAGCTTTTGCTAAAACCTCATTCTTTTGACACATAGCCTCTATATTAGCCCTAGGTCATGTTAGATTAATGTTAATATTTGAGCTCTAGTGCCAGAAGAACTTGTTTTGTCTTGTCTTTACCCTAAACCAGTGATTTGAGCAGTCCAGATGAAGGTGTCATGGGGGTACGGTGAAGGAGAAATATGATTATTATATGAAGAAGGAACACAAGTAACACAGGTGTTCTGGGAAGTAAAATAGGAAATCAGCAGTGTGTGGGGAGGGAAAGTAGTAGAAAGGCAAACACCAGAGGAAGGCGGATGTTATTGCAGGTACAAGTATAAAGGGAAAGGAAGCCTTTAGCAAATTGAGCAGAACGAGACACACAAAGAGGAAATTAATGACAAATGAGATCATGAGAAAGACATGGAAACAATTATAAGTTCCTGGTGGTGGACCCCCCAAGCCCCCAACAAAGTGTCCCCCCCTACATTACAAATGCTTCTTTACCACCAAGGAATGATTCATTGCTGCCTCGATCAGTAAGGTCTTTTTTTTTTTGTTATTTGAAATTCTTTATTAAGATTTATCTCTGTGGCAAAAATTCACCAAAAGAAGAGCAGTGAACCAGTAGCTACCATTATGTCGCTGAAAGCTAAAAATGCAGATTTTCTCTATGGAATTTTGGTCACAAACTTTACTTTTCAGTCAGACAAGAATGTATAAATAAAAGCGGACCCCTGCGTCTCAGACTGGGTCTCTGTTCAGGCACTTACTGTCATGATAAACACACTTTACAAACCTAAACTATCCCTTCAAACATCCCCAGAACTTAAAGAGGACATTCACTGGAAAATCAAATTTCTGTGTGTCCCTGTGTTATGACATCACTAAAGTGTCATAATAAACACCACCCACTTCTGAGAAAGAAGGGCTTCTCTGTTTACCTGTGCCCAAGCAAGTGGTTTTGAAAAGTTGAGTTTAGTTACATAACTAGCATATTTGCCATGCAACGAACCCTGGCACTGGAATGTGGGACTAAACAAACTAAAGGAGGGGAGACAACTAAGGACTTTAAGACTGGCCGCTGGCATGGCAGGACTCGGGGAAAAAACGGAACTAGAAAAAGAACAAAATGCAGTTAGGGAAGCGAACGTTAAAACCAGACTTAACAGTATCAATAATCAGAGAGAACACAGAGGAACAAAGGACGTGACACAGGTTACCTGACACCAGGAAGCAGGAAGCCAAGGTATAAATAGGGAGGTGCTGATTAGTTGAACAGGAACAGCTGTGGTGATTAGTCTCCCTGCCTCACCTGCCAGCCACCTCCTGAAATGAAAAAAACACACTTCCCCAGGAAACACAAGCACGTAACAAAATAAAACAGGAACTAAAGTAAAAAGGGAGAGGCAACTCAAACCAGACATGGAACATGACATATTACTTCATTTATCTAAGTAGACATCAGTAATCTCAATTTAGGTTCAAAAAGACCATTCTATGTAGCCTTTAATGGTTTAGGCCTAGGCTTGTTTGCAAGGATTGGAATGAAGAAAATCTTATTTTGCAGTGTACAAATGTGCTCGACTTACAAACAAGTAATTTCAAATACATGACTGAATACATGACTGAATTATTCATCTCATAGAATGTAATTTAGGCATCACAGGCGCTGAAGGAGAACCTAGTTGCATCTTTGCAGCACAGGACTCCGATATCATTTGAATGCAGCAGTGGACAGAGTGACTGAGGCAGAAATGATTAATGTGCAACAGTGGAAGGTGGCATATGTAGTGGCACCATGGAAGTTGATCACAGCTAGGCTGAGGATTATACACACGATAGTTGAAGAAAATGTTTCACTAACCTAAATTAGATGGCTTTGGGGACAGAAAGTGACTGAATTCATGTTTAAAGAAGACTAACACTCACAAGACATCATTACAACATCTGATGTTGTTTCCATGGGAATACGACTCAGCTGGTGTTATCTAGATTGAGGTACATGCAGGTAAATAGCTGTCAGAGCTTTATTTTTCATATAGCCTGAATTCACATTCAAATTGAACGGGGGATAAAGTGGGATTCTGCTGCTGCTGGAGGCACCCAAACTCCATATGCAGAGGGGTCACTAACCAAAGCAAGAAAAAAATGAAAAGCTCTGTTCAATCTTTCCAACTAAATTACCTTAGCACATATCAAACAGAGTCTGTCACTCCTGCTGAATGATAATTGTAGCTGGCTCCCATGGCCAATACTCAGGGGGTCATCTGTGGCAGAGGGGCTGGATGTTGTTCCGAATTTACAGCTGCCACACCGCCAGCCCACTCCCCATATACCTACCCCCCCCATCCCCTTTTTTTTCCTTTTTCCTTTACCTCAATTTTCCTCCTTTAGCTTTGCTTTTAAAACAAGCTGGAGAGGCAGCTCAATAACAATCACACACAGTTCAGGAGATAATGACTCACAGGTGTGAAATGAAGATGATCAATGGGCTCATGTTTATCAATCATGTCAGAGATGGAAATGAGCCATAATTGATTCTAAATTCTCATCATGCTTCATACTGTATTGTAGCTCTGCTGCTTTCTTTGCTGCTGCAATGCTCACTCTGTTACTCAGAGGCCGGTCGTCAATAATCGACAAAAAGAAGGCAACTTCTGTAAAACATAAATAATTTAAAAACAATGATGAATTTGAAATTGATTAATCACACCATCTATTGTGTGTACACGGTTATGCACACTGTCGGTTAATTACTTTCTGTGTAAATATTTGTAAAGTTTCATGGGCACGGACGCCAGTAAAATTAGTGTACATGTGTCAAGACTGTGTCACTGTCAAAGCTGTCATTCAATATCACTCCTCTGGTGTCCTATCCCGAATTGAGCAGATGAACTCAAGTGACTACATTTACAGGCACATGAAGTATTGTGACTCATGTAAATAGGTTATCCCTGCAAGCAATACATGAATAAGCTCTTATTCCGGCCATGAATAACCCAAATCAGATAGCTGTGTTATCACAAAGCTCTTGGCTCGTACGCCTCTGTAGCTGTTGGCTCTCTCGCTTCATTCTTCCTCTCTCTCTCTCCATCTCTTTCTCACATTTCCCAACAGCGATCATCATGTTTGATCTTTAATCATTCACTTACCTGTGATTTATTTATTCTTTTCTTTTGATTCATAAACAACTTTTAAGCTCCAGCTGCAAATCAAGGTCTTTAGGATCGCAACAAGGCTTCATTATGCCACATAACTTGCAGAAAAGACCAATTTAAGTTCAACTATCAACATTTTTAGTTTGCAAGGACACAGAAGCTGCCGGTCTACTGCTGCCTCGTTTGGTTAAGTATGAATCACTTAGGTAAAACCAAACAAAGGATTTCAAACACTGTATTCACAAGATAACACATTTGCACTTAATGATGGGTGCAGTAATGGATCAGCAACTCCTGTGTTCTGTGATTTAAAATAGCTGATTTTCCAAATGGAATTTGGTGCAGGAGAATGAGTGAAACTTTTGTTTCAACTTGTAAAGGACTTGTAAAGTCAAAAATTAGGGATCAATATTTAAAGGAACGAACCAAGCACTATTTAATTTAATAAGGTGATCCTTCTTTTAGCTGGTTAAAAGAGCTGGGCCCACATGACAACTGTAATATGATTATGGAGGATAATAATATGGACATTTGGTATAAACAGTATCTTTGGCCTTTTGCTCATAAAAGCTCTGGAGTCAGTCTGAGAAACGTTATTGCCTCACTGGGAAAAACCTACAGGGGTCAAGAATGACAATGACTTGCAAGCTATATTAAACCCATTAATAGACTGCCACCTTAATGAACTCAGTGCCAGCTTCCACAATGACTCATAAGGCCTGATGAAATGAGCAAACCAAAATTGCCCCTGTGAGGAGAAACACAAGCGAGAGGCTGGAGGCATCATGCTTTCCAGTCTATCCATCCCATTCTTGTTAATGTCTTGACCGGCTCCTTTAACATTTGGATTTAAAAATGAACTGATTTGATTGTGGTGCCTATAGTAGACATATTTCAAGAACAGCATGAAGGAACTGGTTTAACTTTTTTGTTTTTTAGCCTTTAAATGTAACCCATGTTTCTGTCATACACTCACATGTCATATTTTTAACAAAAATACATCATTGTGTGTTTTATTGTATGCTTTTGATTGAAGTCTGCCATCTTTGTGTTAAACATCTCTTTAGTTCACATAAAGCTTCATAAATACCTTTTTTGTTCCTGCCAAATTTTCAGCTCTATTCCTTGGACAGTTCTTGGGTGGATACAAGTGAATATGAGCATAGAAGAGCTAAAAAAAACTAGTTACATATTTAAGAAACAAAAGTGACCAGTGGTGAGAAGTCATCAAGACAGTCACTGAGAATTAAATGATCCCAGAAAGCTTCTAAGAACATCACAGCAACACTGTCCTTTTTTGTCCTTCTCCATCCAATCCATCTTGATTTACCGCCACTACCTTTTACATTTTACTTTGGCCCATATTTAGCCCACTTTAAGTTGAGCTGACAGAATGAAAAGGGACTCTCATTTCAAGTATATAATAAGAAGAGACTCTTTTCTAAATGGTGAAATGAATCAGTGATAGACCAGCCACATATTAGCGTGCATATATCCAATCCGTAATCGGGCCTGAAACCAAATGTCTATACCTGTTACAAAAGCAATTTATACACATCAGTTCAATTCAGCTGACTGGTCAATAGAGAGCTCAGGATCACCTTGTGACATGCAAATGAGGGTCCTTTCATGTCCCAAGACATGCAGGATTAAATGAACCTCATGATTTTTCTACCTGCAAGTTTTTTACAGTCCATACAGAAACGTCTGCTGCTGAAAACTAGTGTGCTTCCACTGTGACCACTAAACTACTGATCTAGCAAATATACAGTAGTTCTGTCTGAATGTATTTGTTTCTTAAGTAATATACCGTTCCTCTGTTTTTCTTTGCGAGCATGAATCTATTCAATTGGCCAGTACAACCAATAAGTCTCTTTGTTAATACGAATATTTAATCAGCCGATCATACAGCAGCAACTCTATGCATTAAGACATGGTCGAAATGAATGAATGAATGGTTGTTGGTCTGAGTATTTCAGAAACTGCTGGAATTTTTTAAACCAAACCATTTAAACTGAAATGACTGGTTAGAAACGATTGAAAGGCAACAGTATCTCAACAAACTACTTGTTACAACCAACTACTTGTTACAGCCAACTTGCCACAGCACGTTGAACGTTATAGCAGACGGGACATAGCAGCAGAGGATCACATCGCATGTTGCTCCTGCAAGTTTCCCTATACCAAGAATTGCAATTCAAATCATTCTTTACAAGATGATCATGGTGAATTTTCCTTATTGGAATAGTTAGAGTGAGAAAATCAATAGTTCGCATGAGAATGAAGCACCATGTTTCATAATGGCTCACAATGCACATGGCACACACACCAACCACTTCCAAAAACTTGAACTATCCCTTTCAGGTTACAATAAGGGGCGAGGGAGTCAATTCAGACTATATAAAGAAAAGCCTAGGAGGTTATTTTTGAATTGGTAAAGCAATGTTTAGGTCAAGCCTAATAAACAAGCTTCTTTGACCTATCGAAGCACATAGCTTATTATTAATTACCGATTGGTAATGGATTGGTGTTTAATATCAGCAGTAAGAAAGAGCTCATAAAATTGGTACCTCCCAACTATTAATGGGACCATAACTTCAGTGTCAACACACCAACCACATTGTGACATTTACCACATTACAAAGTCTTCATATATCATAATCATCTGGAGCAGATGGGAACAGTATCGTGTGCCTGGATGTCATTTAATTCTGTGCTTCACAGAATAGACGACATTTCAAGTGCTTTACCACAAGCTGTCCGAACCCATCTGCTGAAACAGCAGCATGGTGTCTGATAACTCCTTCCCACTCTGCAACACACGTGCAGTAAAAGAGTCTGTATCTGCCTGAGCGCAGGTGTTTAACAGAAGCTCAAAAGTATCCTGGAAAAACTCAGCCATCGATATAATCCCCAAAATAAACAACGGCTCGCAAACACAAACAGTCTTGCACAGAAAAGGCTTCAGTGTGTGCAATTAAAAGAGGAAGTAGATTAGAGGGAACCTGCGACAAAGAGAGGAAAAACTCAACAAATAACCAGTTAATACGCTCTGTCCGTTCAGATTACCTCCAGCCCGAGCAACACATCTGCTCCTGAGCCAATCAGTTTGATTTCTAATTAAGTTTGTAGGTGAGGATCTGCAAGACTACATGCTGATAAATCTCTCAATGCCTGGCCAATATCAAGTGACACAACCAGAGACAAACCAAGAACACCTTATCCATTCAAATGGGAGACATTTTGGATTTCACACTGTGTTTTAATTATTTTTTTTTCTTTTATTTATCCCCATCATGTGTTGTTTCTGTTGCATTTATTTACTACACAGGTGGTCAACCATCATTTTTTTTATGTGTGCCTTGTGTCAGGGTTCGGCTTCCGTGCTTCCTGTCTTTTATTTTGTTACCACTGTTTGCTTCCTGTTAGTGTGCTTTCCCCCTTAGGTGACTTGACTGTTCTGCTCGGTGGAACCTCTTCTCACGCACCTGCAACCCATCTCCTTGATTATCCAGGTTTTTTTTCTTTTATTTATCCCCATCATGTGTTGTTTCTGTTGCATTTATTTACTACACAGGTGGTCAACCATCATTTTTTTTATGTGTGCCTTGGGTATTAAACAAAGAATAAATGAAAGATATAGACATTTTCTTTTGCACTGACACTGATGGACTTTTGAAATAATGATTAGTATTATAGTTAGTGGTTTTTACACATTTTGTGACAAAATGCACTCAACATTCTTTGGTAATGCGAGTATTTCTTTTATCCCTTTGGTAACACTAGTTCATCGGTTTCCTCTGTATTTGTAAACTTTTATACAAATCCAAACTGTTACTTTTTTGCAAATCTAAACAAACCTACTGAGTTCTTACCAAAAGTTAAGGTGTTAAAATCTGTGCATTTTAGAACAGTGATATAATTCGTCCAAATTATATTTGAGAATGAATGAGAAAACTTGGCTACAGCTGGAATTATAATGGATACTTCTCACTCTCTAACTTTAGAGACATTTGAGGATCTCAAATTCAAACACAGAACACACCTCAGTCTCTGCTGGAGAAAATATTTTATAGTGAAAACTAAGAGCTTTCTGATTTGCCTCTAAGTCACTATTTGCCTTTCATCCACACTTTCCAACTATTTCCCTGTGGCCCCCTCTCTCTTTCACACCCATAAAATATTGATTTTCAAATATTTATCCTGCAAACATCCACCGAACCTGACCTGTATTCCCAGTATGTCTGAAATATTCACCTTTTTGCTAAATAATTGATAGCAGCATCCATGCTTCGGCACCTTTGCAAACCTTTTAGTTGGGGCCTCAGCAGAGCTGTTTGAGCATGTTTTATTGGAAGGATCAAGCCTCGGAGCATCGGCAGTTTCTGGACAGCGACAAAGCATGGTGAGCATTTTAATTGGGCTCTCGGTTTTGAGGCTAGTGATGGAGGGTGGTTATGGGAGTTGAAGAGTCACAGATAAAGGTGCAGAGGTTAGTGCGGTGGCCTGCAGAGGATGCTGATTGAGTTGTTTTTTTGATGTGTAAGACAGTGTGGTAATACTGTAGGATGGGGATGTGGCCAGAAGTGGGAGTGGGTAAGGTGGTGGTGGTGTGCTAATATGTGACCTCTGTCCTCCCCTCCTCAGTGGAGTAACATTGATCCACTTGCCGCTAGTAATGACAGGGTAATCCCCCGAGCTTCACAATCACAGCAAAGGTCGTGGTCACAGCAAATCCTGGTAAAGCCGGGGAACCCACAGGATTCCTGCTATCTGTCCTGCTTCCTCCTGAGTGGAACACCATTTTGTTGTGTGAATTATTGACGTGAGCCACATGGAATAGACACAAGTGTTCTAAGGTCCGGCTCAAGAACAAGAATCTCTTAAACTTGTGAATAATGGTTTAGTGCACTTGTATTGGCTGGGGTTTTCAATTGAAAAAAAAAAAAAAAAAAAAAAAAAAAAATATGTAACATGGATAAAAAAAAAAAAAATCATTAGTATATGCTGTAAATGCAAATGCAAGCTCTGCCTGTTAAGGTCACTTGACAGGCTCCAAATTTGGCAGGTAACTTACTAAGGGGCAAAAGGATTTATTACATCATTGTATATATTTTCAATGGAATATTTAAAAATAGTTGCATTAATGTTTCAATGAGAACAAGCTTTGAAGAGCGACGTACACTATACGCTTCCCAATAAAGTGCTGCAAAAACATTTTTTTTTACCTTTCTTTGTTTAAATAGTGGTTATATTTCATAATCAACAGTGTTATAGTTAGAAATTGGCTTATCATGTAGCTGCATAAATCACGGGGTAAATTATGAAACGTTTAATCAGAATTTATTGTGCAGAATGTATCGACTCATAACCAAAGCCAAAAAGAGTGCACAACATGAATA
Organism: Brachirus orientalis; assembly: GCA_016785285.1. NCBI lineage: Eukaryota > Metazoa > Chordata > Actinopteri > Pleuronectiformes > Soleidae > Brachirus > Brachirus orientalis. The sequence continues at coordinate 137,814 of JAFBJR010000129.1, forward strand.
TGTAAATAGCTATAATGAACCCCAAATACAAGCACTATAATTTCCTTGAGTCATTTTGACTTTGAGCTGCTACTTTTAAGGTCAAGAGGTGTGAAAGTGAAGTCTTATCTTTGCATAGACTCCCGACCAGACTTACCCTACATGCATAATACTGCTTATTTATAGCCTCTCTCAGGGCCACTGGAGTGTGGACAACGGATCTATTCCATTATAGGAGCCTGTGCTGAGAGGCATGCCTCCTCTCTATTATGTGTCCTCATGTGTGCCTGTACACCTTACTTTGTGAATGTAAAAAGCAGTTTATGGATGTTTTTTGGACTGCTGAGGATGGTATGGTACATGTTGTCACCCTCAGGTTCCTGAAGGACAAAAGCAAACTAGCGCAGTTACCTATGGTGGCTGCCAAGAGACCCATCCCATGTGACTACTCTCCTCATCATATGGGCAGGTGTTAAACAGTTATCTATGATATTTTATGTTCTCTGCCTTTCTGACAAAAACTGCAATTTGTATTTCATCAAAGTCCATTGAGAAAATGTACGTTTTTATCTCACAGGGACACATGAGCTGCTGGTCTGCTGCTACCTTTTTTGATAAGTTTGTGTCACTTAAGTAAATCTGAACAAAAGATGTCAAACAGAATTAACAAAATAACACATTTGAACTTGATTTTGATAGAGACAGCAGTGGATCAACAGCTTGTGTGTGCTGTGGTGTAAAAATGCAGATTTTGGCTTGGCTTTGGTACATGGAGGAAGACGTTTACAAAGTGACAAACTTAAATTTCCAGTATGAAAATGCGATCTAATGGTGTAGATTTTGGTATGCAGTGGAAACAAGGAGGGGGTAGACTGTGTTGGCTCAGTTGAGGGGAGTTGGTCAACAACAGGAAATTGTCCTGACATAGCTATCTCCATGGAAAGAAATCTTTGGTAGATATGAGGCCACAGAAACAATACAAATATTATTTCAAAAACGGACAAAGAAAAGGAGCATACAGGACACTCATACAGCTAATGCAAGTCCAAGCGAAATGCTTGACTATCAGGTGATGGTACACCTACACCATGTCAGCTCTTGTCACATCAAACTCAATTGTAGGATTGAATGATAACTAACCGCCGCGGTGTCACAATTTCTGGCAGCAGAATTATTTTTGTCTGATTAGTCCGGATCAGTCACCTGAGCAGCACATCATCCGCAACTGCAGCAGTAATGGTGATGCAGATGTCACATTTGGCAAAGTCAAGGACAGGATCGCGTGCCATTGAGCGTCATTTAAAAATAATGAGTGGGTGACACCACTCATTATTGCCTTGCTCTGACAGTTACCACATCTGACACTTCTGTGAGTGCAGTGGGATAAAGTGGGTGTAGGTGTGTGTGTGTGTGTGTGTGTGTGTTTGGGGGTTTAGTGCTGGGGAACAGCATCCAACAGAAAGGTCATCATGAAGGGATGATGAATAAGATAAAATGAGTGAAGAGAAATAGAGACAAGGTAGTGAAGGATATGAGAAGGGTGGACTCTCTTCTACATTTTTTTTCATCCTTCCATCACACATGCACACAATCCCCTTTCGACAATTGCCAATTATAAGATATGCTGACCTGGTTCTGTTCAGTTAAAGCTGTCAGTCACTGCAAATTCATGGTTAACTGGTCCATTTATCCAGTGCTGTCAGTCCTGTAGGTGACAGAGAAGAGTTTTTGCCCTGACCAGTGGCAGAAAAGTCACCCAGTAGTGTGCACTACATCTGTACCTGCCTGTGTTGGAGGTATTCCACTACGGGGCACTAGGGGGCACGCCACAGAACGTATCGAAGTGCAGAATTTACATGTAAACAAAAAAGAAAACAAAACCTGGTGATAGTAGAGATGATTTGCATATGACCTTGTCTCTGTGTTGTATTGGTTTTATATTGCATTTTTATTGCTTTTATTGCATTGTCTCTTTTATGCACGTATTTATGCAATTGTACAGCACTTTGGTCAACTTGGTTGTTTGTTTTGTGCTATAGCCCCTCTCCTTTTTAATGGCATAAAAGCTGTTGACAAGAGTTGAAATCACAGATTATGAACCAGAATATACAGAACACAGAAAATAAATGTAATTTTTCTATTAGTTAATTATATTACTTTTTACTGACTATGTGGATCCATCAGACTATCTATTTGGTCATCTAGAACTCTTTTTTGAAGCTTTTTTGAAGATGAAACCCTTACTAGCATCCATAATGATGTGGTTATGGAAACCCTCAAACTCTGCAGTGGACCTGCAAAGTAAGTGGAACGATCTGGTCAAATGAATTTATTTCCTAATTTCATATATGTAGCACACACTACGAGGCTATTAACTCTAACCTTTCGTAAGTCTGTTATGTAATCTGAAATTAATACGAGTATGAGTCTGCCACATGCATTAGAAGAAATCACAATTTTAAATAATCTGAACCACCCCTTGGCTGTGATTGATCCAACTCAGATTATAAGCAACAGGTTTTATATCACAGACTATCTATCTTATGAAGTACTTTCTGTTATGAACCCCAAAAAGCAGATGTCGTGTCCTGATTATGAAAAGGTAATTAAAAAAATTTATTTTTGTATAAGGGGATTCAAGCCGAGGATTAACAAAAGACGAGGAAATTGGCTGGCTTGCTGAGCGGATGCCTCCCGGTAGAGTGACTAGGCATAGAATGTGAAGACAAGAGCTGATCTGAGCTGTTGAGTTACCACGGTACAATGATAGACGTGCTGACGCCTGCCGTTGCCAAAACCAGTGCTTAAGAGGGTTTTCCAAAAATCAGGAAATGGGTTGCTAGTGTGAGGTCGGAGGCTTCGCCCGGCTGCCCGGTCAAGTCTCCTGAAACATAAGGCACAAAGAACTCCACAGGAAATAACTATATTATAGTTATATACAGGAAACCTGACCCTGTCACTTTCACTGTATAGTGGCAGCTTTGGCACTTTTTATTTTTTAATAAAAGTTCCCAACTGCCACTGTACTATTGCAATAATGTGATTTTCATCTGTGAAAAACATAATTGTAAACAAAATGCACACAGTTTAACTACAATTACGCTAAAAAAAAAAATCCCCATGACTGATGTTGAAACAACCTAACACCAACCCCAGTTTTCCAGCTCCAGCTGGATATGAGCTGGAAAACTGCTCTCCTCTTAAGACTCAAAGTAAATTTACAATGATTCAGGGGCTAATGTTAACAAATGAGCTGCCAACAATCACTAAGACGTTGGACCTGACACACAGCAGGAAAACACTTAAGTCATTATCAATAACTGCACCGATCAATCATTGATCCAGACGGCACATACAGTCGCACCATCATAAGATCGTCAGTGCAGGCTTTTACACTGTCTGGGGCTGAGTGGGTGGGGGTGGGGGTTGTTAATGACGTGGGGTAAATTAGTCCCAGTGGGATGCCGGTGGAGTGGGCTGTGTATTTGCCCAGCGAGATTACTTGGCCTGCAGTCAGAGTCATTATGCAGCTATTCCTTGGTACTGACAGGAGGAGCTGAGTGAAGCACAGTCTCCACAATTACTCCACCTGTCATCCTGCCTCAAAGCCCTCTGTGTCTAATAGCCTCTGCCATGTATGCAGAATATTAATAATAAATATGTAAAGGTGTAATATGTGGGGGCCAGAGAACAGGAATAATTGTGTTTTATGTTTAAGTATGATTATCAGAGCCTGGTGCCACAGTCAGTTCTTCAACCTTTTAGCATCTGTTTGCCAAAATATCAATTTTTTTTTTTTTTTAGTGGGAACTGTGATTGTTTTGAAATAATCTTATAAAGTGATGGTTCAGTTTATTTATTTATTTTTTTCTCTAGTTTCTTATTTTTCACTAGTGTACTGCTACTGCTGCCTCAAGTTTGTGTCACTGAGGTACAATAAATCTGATCCAAAATATTTCAAACATCAAAGTCATCATAGGTTCATTTTTCTGACAGCACGCACCAAACCTTTGCGTCTACATGTTGTAAAACCGCAAAATAATCGAGCTGAGAGCACAGTAGGACTGATCCGCTGCCCGGGCACTTTTTTAATTCACTTTATTCAGAAGATCTAGCACTGATTTCTTGTTTGTTAATTGTAATTTCAAAGTATGCCATTTACTTTGTTGTGTTAGGATGCTTATTTTTATTTATTTATTTTATTCATTGAGGAAATTTGGTCCTGTTTTCTTTCACTTACAATGTGGGCCTCAAGTTAATTTTGCTATACAGGTCTAATTTCTTTATATGGCACAGACAATCATTTCCATATTAAGTGTCCTACTTAGAAAATTGAAAATAAAGTGTTGAAGTGATAAGAGAAGGTGTGCTATTTTTAATGATATGGTTGAATTATATAAAAAAAAAAACTAAGGAAGACCCCAAAAAAGCGAAGACTAAAAGGAAAGTTCAATGATGATTTGTTCACAAAAACAACTAAGAATAACCAGTCCATGAGAATCAAACTCAGAACCCTGAGGCTGGCCGGCTGTGAGGTGGAACTCAGGAACAGGAATCTACAAAAATTCAGGGAGCTGAAAAACTAGCAAGGATAGGAAGAATCTGAACTGCTTTACAGAGTAGCGTGACGTGGAGTTACCAGAACAAACTGAGAAGGAGGAACAGGAAATCCAGGTATAAGTAGGTTGAGGCTGATGAGACGATTGGGGACAGTTGTGGTGATTATGCTCCCCGCCCAGCCATGCAGCCAGCCTCCTAAACAGAAAGGGTAACAGAAAATACAAACTGGGGAACAAAGGGAAATGAACAAAATTAAACAGGAAATACACAAAACCAAAAACTCCACCAGCCAGGAGAAAGAAGATGACACTGATGATTTCATTTGATTGATATAGTGTAGCATTGATGGAAAAAATTATTAAAAAAAATGGCATAATGACATTAATTTTTTTCAGTAACAGGTAATCTTATTAATTACTGTTAGTATTATGACGATAAACTGCAGCGTGTTATTGGAGCTGGTAAGCCAATCAGAGGCAGAGCTGGACAGGTGTCAGGGCTAGGGTTAACCCAGTCACAGACACAGATGTGCATGCACAGTGGCACACACAAAGAACCAAGAGACACACACAGCAATGGTGAGAAATTCAAAGGTAGCATTTTTAAACTGGACGTACACACATTACTTTTCCCTCATTGAGATAAAAGGCATTGTACAGTATATATGACATACACATTAAGCCCGGGAAAAAAGTGTTTCTCCACATCGTTTGTAAGCAATTCTGATTTCGCTAGTGTCCAAGAGCGTAGATGATTATAAAAATATTATTATAATATATACAATATTATATAAAATATCTTGTCACATAATGTTCCACAGCAACATTCAAATAGTGTAGATTAGTGTACAATGTTTTCTGGTAATAATTTAGTCTAGTAAGTGTTCATCGTTCAATAAACACATTTAATATTCAGTTTTATTATACATAATGGAACATACAGTTGAATTTAAAGTTTCATAAAGGAGTGGGGGCAGGAATCTACATTCTTTAATATTAGAACACTGAAAAAATGTAATGCAATAGTCACTTTCCCTTTTTTGTAATTACTTTTACAATGCCGTAACTCAGTTAATAATTTGGGAGAAGTAACTATAACTAATTAAGTTTTTAAAGTAAGGGGTCAACATTGGTGGCAAGTACACAATCTTTGCAAATAAAATCAGAAATGTTACAGTGCCTTAAAGACGTATGATGAGGAACTGATATTTGTGTGCATTGATGCTGATGTCATTTTTTTTTTTTTTTTTTTTTTGCAGTTCTTAAAATTTCCTCCACAAAGGTCTATTTAGACAAAAGTAATTCAGCTTAAAAGTGCATGTCGAGTTAAAGGAGAGCAGGAATATTAAGTTCAGATTCAAATGACTGATCTTGAGCGAGAACAGGTATGTGGGTCTGAAACACTGCTCCTAGCTTTAGAAACAGTGTCAAATGCGTCCTAAGTGTTAGACAAACAGCAGGTACAGTGAAATGGAGCAGGCTGCGAGATGTGAGCTGCTGGGCTTGCATTAGTAGCCTATGATTACTGCAGTTGGTGATAATGTTGGCCCTGTGCTTCTGTGTCTCGCTGGGCCATTGTCTCCGACAGCTAGCAGCCTGATATCTAACCTTTCGAGCCTTCTGAATCACCATCTCTTTAACTGTTGCAGTGAACTTTGAGCTGATCCATTATTCCACTGCCGTCACCCTTGTGGAGTAGCACAGCCTCTCCCCACCACCATCACTTTTAACCATGTTTATTATCCCGAAAGCTTACAAAAATAGAAAAAAAGGTCATTTATTTGAGATTGGAGTCACATTTTAAAATCTATACCTGCTTAACTCTACAATCTTTTAAGAATATGTTTGCCTTTTCTGTTTGGAAACTGAAGCTTTCAAACCACTCACACACCAAAATCCACAGAGGAAAATCTGCATTTTTAGCTCTCAGTGACAAAGGAGCTGATGGTCTGCTGCTGCCTTGGTTGGTAGGTTTGTCTCATTCAATCTGAATGAAGGATTTCAAACACAGAGGACACAAAATAGCTTATTAAAACATTGATTCCTGTGTGCTGTGGTGTAAAGTAGTTGATTATGCATTTCAATTTTCAGAAAAAGGCTGCCAGAAAAGGCTGTCAAATGGCAAAATAGTGTATATTAAGCAATAAAAAAAAAACCCACTTGCCTATTTCTCTCACCATTAGACAGCCTACATGATAATCATATCAAAATCCATCATTTTCTTTTTTGAGTTATCCTGTTCACAAAGAGACAGACAAACACACGTACGTGGCCAAAAACGTGACCTCCTTGGTGGAGTTAATAAAATTAGCTGCAGCTAATAACAATTACAGCGTCTGTATCAGATAAACAGACCAAACATACCCAAATAAATGTCCATCTCAATCAATGCAAATAAACAAAAACCATGTCCATATTATCAGTCAGATATCCTGCTTCAGGCCAAATATTGAAACTTTTTGTCTGGCTTTCTCATTTAAAGCCTTGTTAGAGACTGATAAACAGAGGCTGTATATTTGTCCACACAGTGGTCAGACTTTGAGCTGTGGAGAAACACCATTTTTGTATTTATGGCTTGCTTCGCCAAATGATGTCTCATGAAATCAATAAACAATCAGTAGTATCTAACGCTAGCTGTGAGCTCTGCAATAACTCAACATTGTTATGAATGATATATTTTCAAACTTAATTATTTATGATTCATAATAGGCTTGTTTTAAGCAAATCAATGAAACTGGTTAAACAAGGCTCTTATGAAACCATGACCCTGTTTATCTTCTTGTTGAAGCAGGCGGAGGATAAATCACGTAGTCATATTCATGTGATTCATTGCTCATTTATTATTGTCAATTCTTTTTCTGGAGCAATTGCTAAAATAATTTCCCCTCCGGTGTTCCCTGCCAGCAGCCATGTTTTTAATAATAATATTGACTGATTTGTCAAGAAATGATAAGTTATGTATGTACCGTATACTTATAGGTGTGTGTGTATACTGTATATATATATGTATGACTTATGCAGCTGTCAATCCACTCTCACAAATTTGAGCTGGCTTACTGGGCTCCTCTGAGAAGTCAGAAATTAATCACGCATAACATTCAACCACAAAAAAAACAATTTTTTTTCCTGTTCAGGAGGGCAAGTAAATTACCATAATTTGACATCTTAATCAAGAACTAATAATGTGCTTTACAATTATTTTCACTTTTTGGAAAGAAAAAAAATTAGCGGTAATTTGCTGTTAATTTACGGCAGCTGTGGCATAAACCTAAATTGGGTGGTGGTCTAATATATATATATTATATATTAGACCACATATATATATATATATATATATATACACACAATAAGTTAGGGATATTGCACCCTTTTCAATGTGGCATCAATTTCAACATTCTGTGGGTATAAAAAGCTGGTATTGTCAGTAAACAACCATGAACACACGACGTCACTTAACAGACGAGCAGCGCCACCTGGCCATAGCGTGCCTTTGGGTCAATGGCTCTCAAAGTGTCATCAGCAGACTTGCATCAAGACACAGAACTACTGGCAGAGTTCAGACCAAATAGGAAAAGCACTCATGTAAATAACAATATCCGTAACTTATTGTGAGTAGTGTGTGTGTATATATATATATATATATATATATATGAACACAAAGATGCAAAAAAAAAAAACAAAAAAACAAAAAACACACAGTAATTTCTTGACTGAGCAAGCAACAACCAGCATGAAAAAAAAAAGGTACTTATGTGCATTAATGGATTATGGATGTGTGTATCTCTGCAGTGACAAAGTAATCATATTCACTTTTCAGTAGGACAAAATAATATTTCACCTGCTTGTTTGTGTGAGCTGTTATGAAGTGGACAACATCACCATGCAGGTGCTGATGCCACAGGAAGCCTCCAGGTTCTAATCAGCACTGCAACAAGAGCAGAGGAGCACCGTGCTCATCTGTCAGGCAGGACGGAGATACTCAAACACACAACTGCGAGAGATTGCATTGATTCCCAACTCGCCACCTCCACAGCACAGAGCGGTATGTATTATGCATCAGGCATTAAAAAAAGCAGCAGGGAGGGCACATACGGCCTCTTAAGTCCATCTCTACCATTCACCTCTGTTCAGTCTGTGAGGAAAAGTATTGGTACAATATTTTACCATACATAGTCTAAAATACCTCACTATATTAAGGAGATGTGGAATTTATTCTAAAATACAACAGCATATTGCATACAACCAGCATAAAACAGGCAGTGTTGCTCTCACTGAAAAATATTGCTGCTTACAAGGACACACCAAAAAGGTTTTAGCCACTTACTAAAGGTCTCACCCAATGAAGTCTTCACATCTACTCTAATATCTTAAGAATATGTTGGCTTGTTTCATCACACTGTTAGGCAGCATTATCTGACTGGAAATGGAAATGTACAAATCACTCACTGGGCTCTAATTTCATAGACCAGGCAGACGGTAGACAGTGCAGGCGAGGCTGCACCAACGGGGTGTGTCCAGGCACATTTTGCAAGTTTTGTGCACAGCGCAGCCTGGAGCAAGTACTCTTCTGTCCTGCCTCAGTCCCTCCTACCGGCGCAAGTAGCAAAGAGCAAAGAGAGGTAGAGAAGGTTTAACACAGTCAGGCCAAATCTTCTCCAATCAAATGAGCTCCTCTCCTCACCTCCTCTTTTTTTTCTCCCAAAATATTTTTTTATTGGTTTTTCATTTTTTCATTCCAATAAACATACATATACACAACAAGAAAAGAACAACAAACAACAATGTAATACACGGAACAAAACATTCAACCCACCCTCATCCCTCCCACAACAAGATCCACAGTTTCTTTATAGAAAAAAAAAAGAGGGTTCCAATAATAATATCAAAATGTACAGCGGGGGGTTCCCCATGAAGGTTAGGAAAGATGACCACATCTCAATAAAGTCTTCAGTCTTTCCTCTTGCCATGTAAGTCAGTTTTTCCAGTGCCAAGTTAGATGACAGTTCTGTAATCCATTGGCTCAAGGTAGGTCCCTGGATCTCCTTCCATTTCAAGGCAATAACACATTTAGCTTGCAGCAAATTAGTTTACGTTTTTTTACAGTCTCTGGGAAATTTTTCGGGATCTACGTGCAACGGACATATCTTGGCATCCAACGGAATATCCTTTTCCATGAGTTTAGAAATCATTTCAAGAACCTCCATCCAAAATGTCTGCAATATTCAACAACTCCACATACAATGTAGTAGGGTACCAACTTCTTCCATACATTTGGTGCAGTAGTCAGGAATATTGGGATCAAAATGGTGCAGTTTAACAGGTGTGACATAAGTTCTAAGCAACCATTTGTACTGGAGGAGTTTGCATCTCGTGTTTATAGTTTGAGTTTGAGCTAAAGACATGCCTTCTCCCAGTCCTCCATACTGATGTCTGACTGAAGATCTTTTTTCCATGCTGACAGATACGAGAGAGGGTTTTCTTTAGAACCTGTTAATAGTAGACATATACAGTAAGCTGGATATTTGACCTCTGCTATGTAAGTTGTTTACCGTGAGTTGTTCAATGCTAGATAATGAAGGTTCTGACATAGTCTTAATCTGGGAATATATACAACTATAAAACTTAAAACTTAATTGCACGTACTTAAAGAGATGTTTCCTTGGTAGGTTAAATCCTCTCCTCACCTTTAAATGTGCCACGGGCGAGGTGCAGTGCACGTTTCACTTCGCCATGGACGAAGGAGACAGCAGCAGCGTCAGACGGAGGAAAACTGATGTTCTGGTCCGGAAGGTCCAAGCTATGCTGTGCTGAATATATGGTCACGTGAACAGACCTCCATGGGCTGATGATGCAAAAGGAGCCTGGGAGAAGGTTACCAATATTGTTAATCAGGTTTGCCCTGACATACTGAGAACCATTGCCTAGTGCAAAAAAAAAAACAGTTCAATGATGTAAAAAGAAGAGCCAGACAAAAGCTCTCTGAGCACCGGAGGCATCAGAAGCACCTGTGCGTAAAGGAAACATTGCCAAGCTTGTGGTCTGGCACGTGAAATAAACTTGTCTTACCCATTTGAATTTTGATCATTTTGAAATTTGAAATAGTTCTTACATTACTCACATCTTCATTCTATGTACAGTATGTGCATGACGCTCATTCAGGTATTGAACTCTTTAATTTAACATCAATGTTAAATTAAATCATAAAGTTTGACTGTATGATTTTTTTTTTTCCGAGTTCACAGAAACACTTTAGATCAGGGTGCCCAATTTGGTTCGAAACCAAACACACACATCAGTTCGCATTGTCCAATTCCCTACTCATTACTCAATCTAATTTCATTTTCACAAGTTGGACCATCCAACTGTTTTCAAATTGCTTAAAAGGCACAGGGCTCTAATTTCGTGGTGCAGCGCAAGGTGGCGCAGCGTAGCTCAGTGGTAATTTCATCAGGCACAACACCTTGCGCGGTGAACTTGGCAATTTGGTAGACCAAGGTGTGCCAAGATGGGCGTGGCAACCCAAAAGGGGGAGGTGTCAACAGATTCAGCTTGGTGCAGTGACAATCTCGTGCCAAAAGGCTGAAAGCTCACCAGCTTCAACCTGGTCTGCTCTCGGCGTAAGGCGAGGCGCTGCTGGTCTAGTGGTAATTTGGCTGACTGGCGCACAGAGCGCACATGTCACCAAAACCTCACAGGCAGGTTTACAGAATGTCAGGCACATTTCAATGCAATTAATAATCACAACAGCCACTATTTAATGTAATCATCTGAATCAGCACATACATTTATATCTATGTTCACATTTGATATCAGATCAAAGGCGGTTGGCACGTGTAATGGAATTTAATTAACCCAGCTGAAACTGTGATGCAAATTAACAACTTCACATCTCTCTCAGCCAACCACAAACAGCCTCGGAATCAGAAAGTGAATAAATATTCAGCTTCTCTCAACTCATAAAATTCAAAAGAAAAGAAAAAAACAGAGATGCTCGCCAAAGAAATGTAAGTCATATTCGGTGTCTTAAGGATTTACCGGTTTCATGTGATTGCCCATATTTATTTATTTATTTTTTCCCTTTAATTTTTATGCTTAACGTGATCAACAAAGATGGAGTACATTATTGCAAGGAGGAGGAGGAGATATGGGGAGAGAGTATACCACCAAAGGTCCACATATCTGGGGATGACAGAGGAGGAATGCAGGTGGACCACACGAATAATGCCTGGAATAATTTACCGCCATGTCTAATATAAATGTCACTTTTTTTTTTACTCCTATCCATGACACAGGAACAGATTACTCTGTTCCCACGAGGTGGTCCTTGTGGTGACATGCATCGTGGCCTGTGATGCGCACCCCGCTGGCTACCGTCTGCCTCCGGTGCTCAGAGAGCTTGTGTTTGGCCCTTCTTCTTACATCATTGAACCATTTTTTTACACTGGGCAACAGTTCTCAGTATGTCAGGGCAAACCTGATTAACAATATCGGTAACATTTTGCATCATCAGCCCATGGAGGTCTGTTTGCCTGACCATATATTCGGCCACTGCGAGCTCCCGGAGCAGAACATCAGTTTTCCTCCGTCTGACACTGCTGCTGTCTCCTCAGTCCATGGCAAAATGAAACTTGCACTGCGCTTTGCCCAGTGTTTAATTGCTTCAAACATTTACATTTGGGTTTAATGATAATCTTACATAAAAAATACAATGATGTTCCTGACGTAACGTGAATGTTTGCTTTTAGCCCGCGGCCCACCCACAGAATTCATTTTTGGCTCATTATAGGGAAGAATTTGGGCACCCCTACTTTAGATGTTTACTGGAAACTCTGTTGCAAATACAGGGCAGTTAACCAAGACAGGATGCAGCTCAGACAGGGTCAGAAGCACAAGTCATTAACACTCTTACTTGTACTAATTTCTGCACTGCAGCACAACATGTGTCCTAATCAACGCAGAAGCAACACAAGCACAGTGAATATTGAAATTTTGTTTTTGCCATAAAAGGATAGTTTAGGATGTGTTTGTGAGGTCAAATTCACTTTTGATTCTTTTGGTTATATTTTCCTGCCTATATGTTTTATTTTGTTATCTTATTATATTCCAATAAATAAATAAACCATAAAAAGACCTCGCTGTCATTGTGTTCCCTGGATCTGACCTCTCTCGCAATGAGTATGCCTTTTCCTATTAAACTATGGAATGAAATATCTGTAATTGTTATACATCCCTAACCATTTATAAAACATTTATTTTCGCTGAACTTGAACAGTATACAGCCCAATATATGACACGTACTACATACAGTATTTACTGCATCTTTTTTTTAATCCAGACACTAACTCTATAGCTTCATGTTTCATATAGAAGCAAACACACACACACACACACACACTTAAACAAGTGTTTGGGTGATGTGTTACAGAAGATGCCGTTTGTATTGATTTTGCTTTCCATGTGTTGAAGTCCCTCTGTGTTTCTCTGCCGCTTTATGTCGCCCCGTGGGCATTCGAGAGTGCAGCACTGCACGGATTTATCCTGTAAATCGGAGCATCAAGGTCATTGTAAGCGGTGAGAAATGTGTACTAATAAAGATCCTGCAGCTGGAGCAGTGGATCTCACCTTGTAAAGCCGAGCAGCTGAGAGAATCTGCTGTTTTATTGCTTTCCTCTGTAAATAATGTCAGCGTGAATGTAGCCTTTCATACACAGTGAAAAAATTATGTATCAAGTCCCATCTACCGGGAGACTTCCTGACAATTACGTGACTGAAATCAATGATAAGAACCAGTGGAATGGTTAGCCCCATCCTTAAATGCAAAACTGACTGTAGAGTGCTTCATTCAGTAGAATCTGAAGATATAATGTATGTAAAGATTAGATTAATCAAAATCATTGAAAACTACACTGTGTGCTTGACATGCACAGATCTCCAAACTGGCTCATCATTTAAAACTAGGTCAAATGTTCACTATAGAGCTCCACTACCACTATAAAGGAACTGACATTCAACATCAAAACGGGACCATTCTGCCAGAAACTGTTCTGTGTAAATTCATAGACATATTCCAAAATCCAGAAATGGAGGCAGTACAACACTGCCTCTGATGTGATATTCCTTAAACCATTAGATTCATTTGAAAACAAAAACATGTCCATAATTCATGTCCTGAGCACAAACAACCACAAAAAAACAAAAAAAACAAAAACAAACAAACAAAAAAAAAAAACACCAACAACACCACACATTTTTAAATCCAGGCAAGTGTTATGGTATAACGAGTGATCTAACCATAACAAGGTGGTAAATGTCCAGAAGTTTACCTTAATAATCAAATCTATTAAGAAATTTTGATTATGGTTTAAGGTTGTACTCTATGTAGTGTAATGGTCTTTATCTCACTCTCTCACTCATTTTCTACCGCTTTATCCACTAGGGGTCGCGGGGGCACTGGTGCCTATCTCCAGCTAACATAGGGCGAGAGGCAGGGTACACCCTGGACAGATCGCCAGTCCATCACAGGGCCACATAGAGACAGACTACATTCACTCTCACATTCACACCTACGGGCAATTTAGAGTGTCCAATTAACCCTAGTCCCTAAATCTGCATGTTTTTGGACTGTGGGAGGAAGCCGGAGTACCCGGTGAGAACCCACGCACCATGGGGAGAACATGCAAACTCCTTGCAGAAGGCCCCTTGTTTGGTTTTTGTCTGACCATTGAAATTACAGTTTGACAGTGGAAAGTGATAAGATACATCAAAATCCATAACATATTTAAGATGTCTGACTTACCATCTGACTTACCATCACATGACAAACCCAGATGATGAAGTCTGAAGAGCCTAATTTAACAGCTTTGGAGTCATTGTTATGATTGAATGGTGACCTGGAGTCCTCACTATGACTATGTAGGTCTTACATAGTCTAAGGAAGAAGCATTGCTTCTTAGCAAAAAAGAAGCAGAGAAAAACGGCATAGAACACAGAAGCATGCAAAACAAATACCGACCAACACAAACATGGCTCCACGGCCTGTGTTCGCCACCTCTGTTGAAAACAAATACACATGGCCAGGAAAGGAGAAGTGTCAGCAGAGAGTTTATGACAGTGAGGATAAAGCGGTAGACAATGGATGGATGTTAACGGTAATGTCGTAAAAACATGTACTGTAAAGAAAAGGCAACTTGCAACGTTGCCTCTACAGAACTTTTATTCTGCATTTTGCCAAAATAAACACCATAGTCAAACTCTGCCTACAGCATTGTAAGAGAGGAAGAGATATTAAGAAATGTCAAGAAAATGTGCAGTTTGTATTTTTCACATTTCTTTCCTGAGTTGGTGATTTTAGATACAGAACATGTCTGCATTTATAATACATGAAATTAGCGTAACCACCTGGGTGTTAAATTCTGGCTCCTTAAATGAGATGCAAACAGGACACTGGTACACATTTGGTGATTTGGAAATTGAATCTTGGTCCAGAAATACGGAGCTGAGGAGACGAAGGGCCCATCTGCTTTTTTTAATTTTTTTAAGGAATTTAAATGCTGCAGTTGTTCATGTTGGTGCTGTCACACCTGCAAAATTGATTAAATGTAATTTGATAGCCTGAAATGTGTTGACAATAATGAACTATGAAATTTATGTATGTTTGCTGCTGTTTAGACCTTTGCATCACTTTATTGAACTAAAATAGATCATTACACATGTGCACATTCTGCAATACTCACAATTCATAATTGATGAATTGGCATTATAATAATGAGAATTCCCCAGTTTTCCTTTATTTTTGCCTTGAAACTTGTGATTTATATTCTAAGTTGGGGTCGAACAGCCGCTCCAGCCTCCTCAGAGAATCCTGTGTTTGTGCTGCAGCCACATTGACAGAAATACATCTGTGTGCCGCTCAAAGGCATGGACGGACTAAAGAGAGTAATCCGGCAGTATTAAAACAACCTGCAGGGGGAGGTACACCATGATTTAATTTGTTAGTCTCACATAGACCTTTTACATTTTGTGAGTAACCCAATTTTGTTTGTGTCTGCTGGGGCTGGTGAAAACACTGCTCCCTGCACTGCTGCCAGCCACAGAGCCACCATAAATCATCTGTGCTGTTTCATCTGGCAACTGAACAGCAGGGCAAAATATCATCCAGCACTGACCTCCACGTCCTACATGTTATGGTTTCCTCCTCTGTCATTAATCGACACACACTTAGATCATTATTATATACTTGATTTTCGGTAGATCAGTGTTTCCAACACATCGGATTCTAATGGCCAACTCATCAAGCTCAACAAAAGCCTGAGAGCCACCCATTCATTTGGAGCAATCCTGAGGACCAGGATTGAGAATCCCTGTCGTAGATCACTGCAATAAAAATTTTTGTCCCTGCATGTCTACTACACATTTAAAAATTAATATTTAGTTAGTATATAGTTTATATTATTGATTTCGAACTGTTTAAAATGTAGAAACCATGGTTCTGGATGGACTGTAAATTTAACATCTCTTTAATTTTGGGAACCTCAGACAGTGAGCTGAATGCCTTGAACCTGAATCTGGTGATTTTGTTAGGTACACGGGGTGCCCAATAAAACGGCTGTGCATGAAAATCCCAGCAGGTCAGCACTTTCTGAAATCCACACACCTACTTGTCTCTGTGTCCCATTCAAAGTCACTTAAATCCCATTTATTTCCCCATTCTGATGCCTTGATTGAACTTCAGAAGCTCGTTTTGAACATGTCTGCATGTCTACATGCATCATCCATTTGGCAGGCAATTACTTTTTTATTTAATATGTGAGTGTGCGCCGGAGTGTGTGCCAGACTGTCTGCTTCTCTAACATTAAATTTAATGCTGATGTCTGAGGCTGATTCTAAGATTTGGTATCTGGTCTATCAAGGGATGTTTTCATGGATTAATACATGCTAAGATGGAACTAATCAAAATCTGCTTAGTACTGTACTCTGCAGTGTGTTGTCCACCTCAGCCTGCTGATCTCCTCCATGACAGCTGGGCTCTCCAGAATAAGTACTTCACAAGGGTAAAATGAATGCGCGACTGATTGCCTCTGTTCTG
Organism: Brachirus orientalis; assembly: GCA_016785285.1. Taxonomy (NCBI): domain Eukaryota; kingdom Metazoa; phylum Chordata; class Actinopteri; order Pleuronectiformes; family Soleidae; genus Brachirus; species Brachirus orientalis. The sequence continues at coordinate 154,437 of JAFBJR010000129.1, forward strand.
ACACGTGGGTTGGTAGAAATTTGCGAAGGGCTGACAGTAATGAAACCATTATCCCCTGTCTGCCTAACTCATTAAAGAACACATGTTTAATAGAAATCAAGAAATAGCTTCTCATAATGACAAAAGTTGCCTGTAGCAGTTCATATCTACCCTCATCAATTCCATTAATTCATTTAATCATTTGATGATAGGTCAAAAATGTAATTGTTGTCAAATTTAAGTGCAAAGTATGAAGAATGAAGCCAACGCCCAAGATGAATAGATCTTGAATATTATCTTGAATAACCATCGGGGCGACTTCTCTAGTTTGTGTGTAAGTATATTAAAAATAAGCTTCTACTGTACTTAATTGAGTTAAAGCATTGGTAAACAATTGTAAGAGGGATTTATGGTCTAAAAAGTATATGTTTCATGAACTACTCAATGAAGAAACAGGCTTTATCCCACATCAAACCACTTTATTTTGAAAACCGGTATAGTCATATGTGCATCCTCTTGTTACCATGGCCAAATCTGTCGGATTTTCATAAATTTGTCCAGATTTCATCATATCTCATGTGGTAAGAATTTCATAAGGAAAGACTTGTCCTTAGAGGACATTTAATCCTTACAGTCTGAGTGATTGCAATAATATTGTGCTCAATAAAAGTTACCATAAAGGTCTCCCATTTGAAGAGCAGAGGATACAAGTAGCCATTGGTAAATGTAAAAATAAATAATAAAATAAATTGTATAGTTGTAAAGTAATAAATCAAGTGTTGAAACTGCTTGCATACTGTAAACATACTGCAACCTTCCTCCAACTGACCATAGACTTCCTCTGTCTGTCTTTTCGGCCGTCTTTGCTCTCCTGGTTCACATTGCAACAGTTAACATTTTAATTGAGTTGCATCAGTTTGATGTTGCTTGATGAGACAATAGGAAAAGTGAAGAGGAATGAGAACATTAGTGAAGGCCAGCTGCTTCCCTCAGTTTATAGCATTAGTCTGTCCCAGATCACCAGGATCCTGTTGGCCATTTCATTACACACAAATGAAGCCCATTCAGCAGTGCAGACCTGAACCCAGCTTTTATACAGCAAATTGCAAACAACATATTTTGCTGAGCTATAATTTTTTTTCCTCTGACTGGATGAAACATGTTATTACCTCGCTTCTGTGGTAAATGTAGAAACAGCATCAGTTATTTCAACATTGTCGCACAACACCACAACCGATCACCATTGGCACCATCTGTGCAATTATACCTGTATATATATCTATGGGATAAATAAAAAATAAATAATAAAAAATAAATAAATAAACAAATAATAAAAAAAAATAATAATGTTGTCCTGTTCTATTCCTCTCTCTCCACATGTTCCTCTTTGAATTTTGGCTGCTAAAATAGGTGAATTTCTCTGTATGGGATAAATTAATCTCATCTTATTGTGAATAAATAAAAAATAAATCCTATTACAATCCTAACCAAATGTAGCCATGAAAATGAAGGTACTTTAAACATAAAGGGACATTGTAGAATTATGGTTATGTAGTAGTATGGTTATATGAGATACTGACACATAGTTATCACTACCCCAATATAGCTACGGTACAAAACCCTGAACTAGTTCCTTTAAAGCCTATAGGATAATTAGACAGTGTAGCATGTGGGGAAAAAGAGATGAATAGGAGCCAAGAGCTGTTTCAGACTGAAAGTCTTAAACAGCTTTGGACCAAGAGTATGTCAAAGCTTTGGCATACAAATAATCTTTGGTTTCCATGCCACTCTATTGCATTGAGATGGCTGCAACCTAGAGACCTATAGAAAAGGCACATACACAAGCACACATGCACACAGACACACACATCCACCTACTGTGCGCTTCATTATTAATAGACAGCCATTTTTAGAATTTTGTGGAGGCACGTGTTGTGGTATGGGATTTAGAAAAACAGCAGGCGTCTGTCCCATGATCCTTTGCAGCCTTCACTTCTGAGTCACTCATTTGCATGGACAACTGCACTGATACAGAGCATTTCCTCACATCATGTTGTTCATGCCTCGTGTAAATCATAAGAAAAGAACTGTTGGTGGAAGCTGAGTGTGGAAGTTTTCTGATGGCTGTTGGGGTATTTACCTGGATTTCAATTCAATGTTAGGGTGGAAAGCTGTTGATTTTTTCCACTGCAGCTGGTCACAGAGCGATTTAGTATGCTGTTCACTTCTCTCTCAGAAACACCTCACCCTTCTTTCCCAACCACACAAACATAGCAGTGCCCACTCCCACTTGGTACACTATACCTTGTCACCGCAGCAATCGATATGCCTCTGTAATGGCTGCCTGGAGAGCAGTGCACTTGAATGACAGTTCAGGGACAGTGCTTGAGTGATGGAGCACTTGTTGCCGGCTTAATTAAATTCCATTCCAGTCTCTAGTAGTCACATTTAGCAACCCCACCACCTCTTTTTCCCCTTAATCAATTCCCCAAACCCACACCCTACAACAACATTACCCAGAGCAAAAACAACATGCCAATTAAAAGGCTTTGCTGCTTTGTTTGCACACAAGAAATGAATATTTATCTCAGTTTCTATAAGGCTCATTTACTGGATCATATATTATGGATCAAACAATTTTGCTAAGAAAAGAAAGTTTCTATTTTTCCATGAAAAGAAAGAAGTTGCTTATGAAGCTTTTCAAATGTCACAGAAGATTGTATGGAGACATCCACTGTTCCTCAGTAAACACAGATTACTATTAAAGATTCTAATTTTCCCCCTGTCACTTTAGTTTTAAGTCAAAAGCTAATTTGCTTGGTTTGTTGCAAAAGGGATCAATAGATTGAATAGTGAAAAGGGAGGTGGTGGTGCGGGGTGATTTAAAGACAGGTTTACTGAATACAGCGTGCTTAGAGAGTGGATGTGACTGTCAGGGGAGGCACACAGCAGCAGCACTCTTTGCTATTCACTTCAGAAGCACGTCTTGTTTTTCCTGACTGAGCACAACAACAATTCACAAAGGCCCGAAAGATCCAGAGAATTCAGCTTAGCTGGCAGCGACCACAATGTGTGTAGATGCAATTCAATGTCTTACAAGTTTCAAGTGCCCGATTGCTGGAATTGATTGAGTCGATCTCTGCTACAAGAGTTGACCTGACCTGTAAAAATGGGGTTTTCATTGATTGTAACTGAATCTCAAACTCATGCTCACGTACGGCCACTTTATTAGGTACAGCTATTTAAATGCTTGTACATGCAAATGCAACATGATGCATTTAGGCACATGGACATGGGCAAACAAGCTATTTCATTTCAAATTGAGCATCAGAATGGGAAACAAAGGTGATTTAATTGACTATGAATTCAGAAACTGCTGATCTACAGGGATTTTCATTGGTAGAACTGGTTTGAAACGATAGACAGGCAACAGTATCTCAAATAACCACTAATTACAAGACACACAACATGTTAAGGAGATGAGCTACAGCATCAGAAGACCACACCAGGTATCACACGGCACACGTCTTGTATACCTAATAAAGTGGCCAGTTAGTGTGCAGTTCAACATATGGTCCACCAAAACGGATGGATTTACATTTTCTACCCACCTGTCTTTAAAGACTCTATCTGCCTTAATCAAAAGCAATTTCAATGAATAATTTTAATGAATAAATCCACGTTCCACAAAACTCAACACTCTGAGAAATATGTTGCTCTAGTACTTTTTCTGTGAACCATGAGAAACACTACTTTTGAGTATTATTGCACAGAATACATAAATAAATATGTGTTTTTAATTAAAGTACTGCTCCTCACTGCAGTTCCCTTCATTAAGTATTCAATTTACAGTAATGGCAAACCGACATGTACATACATCACTCGCCTTTGCACACACACACACACACACACACTATTCAAACATCCAGTCAAATCCAAGTAACCATTCTATGTACTTTTTTTTTTTTTTTTTTTTTAGAAAATACTGTGATATTTTATTAAAAATGTTGCAGAAAAAGTTCATACAGGTGTCCAGCCAGAAATATCTCTATTATCACTTAAGGCAAAAACTGCAAACAAATATAAGACAAACATAGGAATTTAAAACTCTATATTAAAACCTGTGATATCATGACAGGTTTACGGACCAAATGGCAAGAATATATCTTTTATAGACTTTACAAATGTTGCTTAAAATCTCCTGGATGTATTTCCATTGTTTTTAATAGTAGGATGCAAAACAGAAAGAGAGTTAATGGTAATTTTGTTATAATTTTTTTGATAATTAATATCAATACTATTTACACATTCACTTGCTTTTTTGCCCAAAATATCACAAGCCTGGCACAATATTTTACATATTGCTAGCATATGACAATTTGAAATATCTAACATATACTGTATTTCTTTACAAACATATCCAACTAATACTGATACAAAAAAAAATCTACCTTTTATATTTCTAAATAATACATTGCTGGTCACATTGTAAATGCTCAGACAGCGCTGAGATCGCAAGACAGATATATATTTAAAAAAAAAAAAAAAAAAAGCCCACAAAGAAAACTTCAGCAAGCATACAATAACAGGATGGCGGCGGGTGAGAAGATCCAGTCAGTTCTCATTTTCAGACAAGACCCATGTCTGAGGATTTTGAGTAAAGCTCTTCCTGGACATGCAGTGTCTACAGAGTGGACATGATAAGCAATGCACAAGACAGTATACCGCATGTGATGGCCTGCAGGCACACAAGTGCAACTCCTCCAGGATGGGATTGTGTTCGCATTTTGGTCGTTGTGTGAAAAAATAATAAAACACAAAAAGGAATAAGGAATATTGATATATATATTTACACGCACCTTTAAAAGAAATGCAAGCTCGGCGGGGGGGGGGGGGGGGGGGGGAGAAGTTAAAAGCAGAAGATCTCAGCCAAAATGAAACCAACAGAAGAAGCGCTTTTAATATATCTTTTTTCTTTTAAAATCTGGAAATGTCCACACACAACTATATACCTTTTTTATTGGTCATTTATTTTATCTTATGGTACAAAGTTTTCATAAATACATTTCAGGCTGGGGTGAAGAATTGTGTGCCCAAGTCGGGTGTCTGATGCATGACAGATCATGAGAGGATGATGTTCCAGATGATCAATTTTGTTGCTTTTCAACAAATGTTGCCACTGTTGTGCACTTTGGGCACAAGAAGTGATTTATTTTGTCACACAGTCAGACACTGTTCATGGTGAATTGTAGGAATATTCAACAGTTATCCCCTGGTTGCCTTTTTGTTTTGGTAAAACTCCTCGAAAACCTTCCATGACACTTAGCTCCAAATACTGAGTTATTACTATAGTGACATTCACTTCTATATTTTCACGAGTTCATGATCGATTTAGACTTTTTTTAAGAAGGCATGGTAGCAAAATAACATCTGCTGAGACTTTGGAGTCTGTGCTTTACACAGTCAGTCACTCATGTATTCCTTGTGTGGTCAGCTGCTGCTCCGCTCCTGTCTCGTCCCAGCAAAGCTATACCCGTGTTGTGGAGTGGCCGTGGGGTAAGTTGGTACTGTTCTGGCTGCCACCAAATGTATTGAAGTTGTGCAGAGGCTGCATACCAGCCAGTGAGTTGGGGATCATGGTGATGGTGCTGGGCGTCATCAGCGGTATGTCATCAGGTGACCGGCGCAGGGTGAGGGTGTAGTCAGGCGGGCAAGCGAGGCGCAGTGCATCGTGGGTCTGCAGCGACTCGCACTCGTGGTGGTGCTCGTGCTCCAGCTGCTGCTGCTTCATCTGTAGAGACATCAGCTCCTCGCTCTGCAGGTGGGCCACATCATTGGCAGTGGATGGGGTGTTGGTTGGTGCAGAGTTGCGCTGCGGAGTGGGAACGCGCCGATTGGTCTCGTGCCGCCGTTTGTCTTTTTTGTAGTAAAGTGCAGCGAAGGCAAGGATGTTCAGAAAGAGGAGTGAGGCCCCGACTGCGATGGTGACACTTAGTTCAGTGGAGTAGTCCCGCTTGGTCTCAATGACCACAGTGGATTCTTCTGTCAGGTCACCACTCTTGCGCTGGTCGGTGCTTTGTTTTGTGTTGGCGGGTGGAACTCCCGGGTGGCGGGTGGTTGAAGGCCAGTTGTTTTTGCCAGGGAATCGTTTGGTATAAGGGTAGGGGGTGGTGTCCTGAGGAGGGATCTTGGTGGTAGTGGATACATACTGGAAAAATTCATTTATGTTATGTAGATGTGGCACTAGTTCCAACCAGAATGCAACCTTGGTGGCTCTGTAGTGGTCTCTGACTCGAGGTTTGAGGCCAATATGGAGGTAAAGCTGGTCTTTGGGGTTGTACTTGGTCCAGGCTACCTCCTCAAACCTGTTGGGCTTTGTATGGATGAACTTTGTGTCCTGAGGAACCGGCTGGTTTGGATCCCTAAGGACACGAAGAGAGGAAAGAGGACATTAAATCAAAGTGCCAACGGTTTTTAAATTAATATTACATAGTCTAGGACAGTGGATTCCAAACTTTTTATACAAAGTACCACCTGAGAAAATATTGAGCTCTCAAAGTAACACCATTATTGCTAACTTTAAAATACAGTGCTGTAAATAGGTTTAGCAAAGTCAGCTACGGACATTTCACATTAAATCCTTTGTTCTCTCATCATCCTCCTCTTCCTCACATGTATGTACTTTAGACATTGTTATAGTGAAATTAGATTCCTGAGCTCTACTCCGATCACATACAATGGTATATACAGTAGAACAGTATTCTGGGTTTTCCTCCAAGTACCAACAGAGGAAACTTGCATACCATGCACACCATCCATGGGTCTAGGATGTATGCCTGCATAATGAATTTAAGACATATCTCTCCGCATCCATTAGGAAATAGCAAACATGTTTTAATGGAAAATAAAGTAACTAGAATGATAATACATTTATTACATTACAAACAAATATTACATTTGCCATTTTTAATATAACACGCATGTTAACACCAGGGTTTTGTGTGACTATGTAAATTAGTTTATCCTTTAAATTGTGTTAAAGAAGCATGATGATACAAAATCTGTAATGAAAGTGTAATGTCCATTAACTTCACCGAGCAGCAATTTTGTAACACTTCCATGAGTAATTTATGGAGTTAATAAAGTCAAGGTCTTTAACATTTTTCTCTCTGCTCAAATTGTTTTAGTTGTATGAGGTACTGATGCACAGTCCAGCTTGAGAAGTTTGCTTTCCCTGAAAACTTGCCTGCCAATGGGGACAAGGAAAACCTAATTTTAGCCAGTTAAGCTCACCTAGTAAAATCTACACTTGAAGGGAAAATGAAGTTTGAAACACTTTGCAACAAACTGCTCACTCCCTGCACCAAAGTACATAGAGAAAATCAGCGATTCTACATCTCAACATACTTTTGTTGACCCACAGCTGTCTCCAATTGTAAGTTATAATATGTTAGTTTGCGACTTTAGTTTTTGAAATTCTTCATTTGAATTTACCCGTGACACAAACTTACCAAACATGGCAGCAGTTAGACAGCTGCTCCCATGTGCTTGCTGCCTAAAATGTTGATTTTCTCAATGGAATTTGGTGAGGAAACTATCATTTGAGGTTGACACAAAACTAAAATGCAGAGTCTGACAAGTCATGTCTTTCAGACACCAATGACACATTTCTGGTCTTCTGTGAGATTTTTTTTTTAATATTCAGTGTTCCTCTGTGCTTTTCCCCCCTGCAGTTTGGAATATAACTGCCTCTCTGGTGCCTTTGTGAGAATGATTTCATTAACTTTGTAGAGGTGAGTGGGAGTGAAGGCTAGACAACAACCTTGGAGCTGACACTTTGGGTGTTTGTGTGTAGGTGTGTGTATATATCAGAAGGACTGATCCTGAGTCACACATTGCATGGGTTGGGGTTGTGGCGGGAGGGACTGATGGACTCCTGGGAAAGACTGAGGATGTACTGGCATTTCTGGCATGTGCAATCCTTACCCTAACCCTAACGATGTATGTTCAGTAAGTAGTGATATCTGTGGGGAACAATACACTATCAGTGAAAACGTGGCTCCTGGTATACAGCCTGTCAAAACTAGAACTTTGTGTTGCTTTATAAACCACTCACTGCACACATCAAAGTCCACAGAGAAAATCAGCTTATTCTTATGTTACACAGGACTTTATCATCCTCTGCTGCCTCCACCAGTAAGTTCAGGTTTTTTTATTTTGTGAAGCAAAGAAGAAAAAGGAAGACTACTTGAGCATAAGTAATAAAGTAAATCCTTTGTTAAGTGTCTAAAATCTGTTTTTCCCACTCACCCCCCCACCTCTGTCTTCCATCCTTTCACTGATATTACGCCTCCTCAATCACCTTCTCAGTGCAGGGGGCACACATAGTGCAATCAACACGCTTCTTTTGTAGCATTTTTCCCCCAGCTTCTTTTAGGTAATGTTCCGATTTCAGATGATAAACAAGATGTTTTAATTTTTCTCTAGTGTGTTTCAGAGGCCATTTGTCAATGCCTAAATGCCCTTCATAGTTCAAGCATATGCTGGCACAAAATGCCACTACTCGCTGAATATGCTGAAATAATAAAAATATGCATTAACGCAAAATTATGCTCAAGGCCTCCCGTGCTCATTGATCTGCAAAATACATGCTTGGCTTGCATATGTCCCTATCACACCTCCAATCTGTTGAAACTAAAACTCCGACAGGTGTAGGAAACTGAAAATTCGCAGATGCAAAATATGTCACCAGAGTGGTGGAACAGATGCTTCCATGTACTTGGATTAGCTGTAATGTATTCAGTGTTAGCTTGTTCTGTCTAACACCAGCCAAATTTTAAATGTGTATACGGTATTTAAATCTAAAGTCTAAAAGGAAACGTATAGGCTTTTAAAGTGGTGACACATAGTAAGGATTCTCTTGAGGAGTTTTTTTAAATGACAAGTCTAAGAGCTTTGACATCCAAAATCGAATAACTTCAGCATCAAGTCAAAGACGTTCTTGAAAGATCACCTTCATATGAGTGGGACAGATGGACAAAGTAACTACCTGAAAACAGAGTGACCAAGGCTGTTGCTAGCGCAGTCATAAAAAATGAGTCTTCAAAATCCTTTCTCTCTGCAAGGAATGCTAAGAGAAATACACCCACACTCAGCTCAAAGTAACAGCCAAACACTACCACATTCTGTGTGCATCCAAAGCCCCTCTTTTCTTCTGTACAACATCAGGAAAAGTTTCAAAACATCAACATGTCAAAATTCACAATGGGAGACTTTGCGAAGAAAAATGGCAACACTTGCCATTATGAATTTGCTTTCAGTCACTTTTATTAGAAAGCACTGAAACAGCAGCAAGGGGAAAAAAAGGAGCTTACCTGAAAATGTCTACTATATAAGGCAGCGCACTCCCCACTGATCAGAAATGTATTGGATGGGAGTCAAACATTGAGCTGCCCGCAGCCTATGAAGCTGATCAAGGTTTTATTTTTTCACTCTAAAGTGAATTTTCACTGTGACTTGGCTGCAAACACAGATGCCTAATCTCAAGGTGCATGAAACAAAAACATGATCCAAATTTATACAGCAAACAAATCCTCTCATCAAATCACTGCACAGCACTGCCAAAGCAGCAGCAGAGATATGACTTATTATATTAACCTCATCTCCTCCACTCATGTTTACCAATAAAACTTTTTGTTGATGCACTGCCTCAAATCTGTGTTTGGAATACCAACTATTCATACTGGTCATTTATTTATTTCTTTGCTGGAGAAAATTAAAACCAAGATGATAAGAACAATTTGCAGAGACTTTTTGTTACATTTATATTTAGAAATTCTCCCAGAATGTTGCATGGCAGGAAAGAGCTGCTGTTGAACAAATGCTTTGGCAGGACAATGTGGTCTTGAGTGTTATTTCCAGAAACAATGTTGCTCTACAAGAAAATATGACCAAATATAGAGCTGTTCTGGCATGAACTGAACTGTGTGAATGTAACTTAGTTCCTGTCTGACCTGTTCTAACTCCTCTACTCCATCCCAGATATATACTAGGTCTACTCGCTATTCATTGTACTGAGCTGAAAACCTATTGTGGTCTGTTATACTCCATCCCTGGTCAAATATCTCCTCAAATCCTTCTCACAAAGGCATTATCCGACACATTTTCAATCCTATTTCCTTTCCTTTATGTTTTGTCCAAACTCTGTAAACCAACCTTCAGTACCTTAAAAGGTGCAACATGTTAAAACACAACACCAGAATTTTATTTTCACTAGTGGCATTTCATGATTTTATTTTTTGGAATATTTTACTTTCCCTGAGGAATTGCACAAAAAAATTGTTTGTTTGTTGATCTACTGTTCCTGTGGTTTCATTGTTATAGGTATTTCTTATCTTCTGTGATCAATATTGGTTGAATTATACTGAAAAGAGTGCTGTAATTTCCATGATTATGATTTATGAGCAGATAAAGTGAACCATTGAACCTTTCATGCAAAGACAACAACTTAAATACAAGTACTTAAATACACCAAAACAAATGTTCATCATGATGAAAAAAGTCTGGTTTTAAGATGAGAACCATTTTTAAATTGTTCCAAGGAGACTACGGATGATTGTTTTTTTCATTGGGGTGAAATTCAGATTCTCAGACAAGTGATGATACATCATGAATAAAAATGTATGAATGTGAGAGAGGAAATGACAAAAAAAGAAAGGAGCACTCACCCTGTTTTAGCAAAGTTAGTCCAGTAGGTCATGACAACAGCACTCAGCATCACATCATTCTTGGAGAAGTTGCAGTTGAAGAGATCTGTTGGGCCGATCATTGGGATTCCAAACACATATGGTACTTCATCGCCATGAGCTGAGTCGGCCCAGCTGGGCTTCATGTCACTCTGACAGTGATGGTAGAAAGCGTAGAAGTACGTGGGTGACCCGTACTGGGCATGGAGGTCAGCTGTGGCCACTGCTGGTGCCACCCACTGGTGGTCTGTGAACAGAGCCACCAACGTCTTGCGTCGGGTCTCCGGGTTTTCCTTGTCCGCCCAGTCCGTGTACATGAATTTGATGGTCTCGCGCAGAGTGTCTTTACCCTCTGGGTAGCCGTAAAGATGGTCAACAAAGTCTGACACCGCAAAGTCAAAATCATTGGCCGACACGCCGTCCTCACTGTCCACGATGCCATCTACAAACTTAAACCCCTCCCCTTGATTGACTCCCAGCATGATGTCATAGTTGAGGAACTCCCCTTGCTCCATGAGGATCTGCGGGTCATCTGGGATCACATCCCCGTCAATGACAGGCCCAAAGGCGATGTGGTACTTAGCGGGTGTGATGTACTGCTCAATCAGCTCCTTGTAGTTTTTGTTCTGCAAACACTCCACCAGGTCGATGGTGTCCAGCATGTTGCAACCCACCTTCTCAGCCAGAGCTCGAGTGTACTTGGCAGGCTGGTAGTTCACCGCCCAGCTGGACAACGCTGTGCCACTCTGGATGATGGCTTTCTGGAACAGATCTGAGATTGAAGCTGGTATTAGAGCTCACACACACACAATACTGACAGCAAAACTCACTGTTTAATGTTCAGTGAAAAACAGCAAAAGTGGCTGTGGTTAAATGCAAAAATGAAGAATAAGCATCTTTATTTGTCTGCTTGAAAACACAGACTGAGCTCCAACACTGTAGACAGCACACAAACCTGAGGACGTGCTGATAGCAGTATTGTTGAATGATTAAGTCTTCTTGAACACAATGGCATTTGCATGTCTTTTAATTTCTAAACACAGCTGTAGCATTGATGATTAAAGTGTAACATTACATCTTTGTGAAAATACTGGAGTTTCACATGGGATGACCAGAAAATAACTACAGCAATTTAATGGAAAATAAAAAAGAAGACATTTTTAGATCACAGGGACATGAAAACTGCTGATCTACGGCTGCTTCATTTGGTAAGTTTGTGTCACTTGGGGAAATCGCAGAAAAGGATTTCAAAACAGAAGTCACAAAATAACACATTTGAACTTACTGAAGGAGGCAGCAGTGGATTATCTTCTCCTGTGTGCTGTCACGTAAAAACACAGATATTCTCTATGAACTTTGGTTCACTTTTGATCTGGAAAAGGCTGTCTAGATTCTTGAGATACTGAAGACTTAAGCTGGTGTGAATTTTATTAGATAAGGCTTTTTAGTGGCTAACAGCCACCATATTAAAATAAATGTAATTTTTAAAATTATGCCCGGTTGGTGTAAGGTATTCCTGGTATTCCTAAATATCATTAGTTTTTCTTCAACTCTTTTAATACAATTTTACTATTAGTGGAGATGTTTTTGAATTATCATTACCTTTCATAAACTGATTAACATATTTCCAGGACTCAAAGGATGATTCAGAACACTGACATTAGAAATACATATTCCTCCGGAACAAAGTGGATCATGAATAATATGTTAATACTGTATAAATACAGCTCATGAGAACATGGCAAAAACATGTTGTGAGCACAATAAAGACATTCCCAATGAGGCCTGGTAAGCAAAGTAGAGATGAGGCATATCAACCTAAACCTCACATCAAATGTTAAAGACAAAACTATAGTAACTTTAAGGTTTAATTGCTAACGCACAAGGTGATATACATTTTCATCCAATGTTGTGATTAAAAAGAAATCAGAATAACCTGTTTGTGGCTATTTTGTTTACATTTCCTGTGACTCAGTAGAAAATGCTGTCTAACTCACCAACATACTAATTGTAGTGCCACAAGGGGGAGCCTGCATCAGTCTGACCTTTCTCAGATCTTAAGATTTAAGAAGATCTGCTTTTCACATTAAAATGTTCACTAAAACATATTTATCTAATCTGTGATGCAATAAGGCGCAAGTCATAGTGAATTCAGTGTGTTATCATTCAAAGAGTTAAAAAACATTTTTCAGCTTATTTATGGCAGGGAGTTTTCATATCACCCCAAGCCTAATAAGAAGAAATGCTTAAGGTAACATTAGCAATCAAAGTAATGTATTGGTTGTGTGGAGCGTTTGTTGACTCCATCTAATGATTTCTGCCCATCTGAGCATTATCTAATTGTATAGTGAGCCATTTCTCCCCCCCCCCCCCCCCCCCCCCCCCACCCCCCCCACACACACACACAAGATGAAGAAAAATGATGCAGACCTAATAACTGCGATACAAGACCAAAGGGGGAATAAGTACCGACAAGATAATAAAGTAGATTTTAGTGGGAAGATCCATTTTGTATTTGTCCCACACAATGAGAAAAATAGCTCAACAACAGTAGCAGCACTTTCTTTTACAATTCATTCCTCCACATCCTATACTTTTTCTCTCTGACAAATGGGTCAGGCAGTTTCCCTTACCTGTTGTATACATTTGATTTGCACAGAACCATTTTTCTGTGAAAACCAGGAGTTCAGTAAGAGGCAGAAAATACCAAAATACCCAAACTCTGCATTAATAATGTATACAAATAAAAATGTAAATGCAGTATGATAATCCAGAGCATGTTCAAATCTATTTCCACTCCTTCAATGCAGATGGCTTTAAAAATATGTGTGTAAAAAATAAGTGAAACACACACTTGAATAAATAATGTGATAAGTAGCAGCACACTATTTGATTAGTGTGATGAAATGACACTTTTGAGGTGAAAGCAACTTTGTAAATACGTCAACCATTATAACACAGTTATGAAAAAAGTATGAAAAAAGTTGCTTTATAAAAAAAAAATGTTATGTATAAATAGATTAAAAGGGAAAGGCAAAGAGAGAGTGATTTATTGCTTGCCAAATAGTGAGCCCACATGCACTTTGAAGTAACAGGCACTTGATCTGCGTATGTTTGCTGCTTTATCTAGTTTTTTCCCCCAAATAGAAACTGAAGTTTGTGTCATTTTGTGAATAACTCACTCCCCACACCAAAGTCGATCAAGAAAATCATTGATTTCACGTCAAGGTACACAGGAATTATTGATCCACTGCTGCCTCCATCAGTAGCTACTACAAATGTGTTATTTTGTGAGTTTTGTGTTTGAAATCCAGAGTTCGGGTTGACCAATGTGAAACAAACTTACATAATGAAGCAGCAGTAGACCAGCAGCTCCTGTGTCCCTGCCAGCTAAAAACATTGTTTTTCTCTCTGCAATTTTGTGTGGGAGAGTAAGAGACTAACAAACTTCTAAGCTTCACGTTTGAAAACGTGGAGACAAAGCAAGAAACATATTCTAAAGATTTTGTGCACTTAAACAAGTGTAGATTTTTATTAGTGTCGATTATATTTCATACAACCATACTTACAAAAGCTCAGCTCTGTGAATCAGTGCACAATTCAGTTTGTAATCAAGTACACATTTTGCTGATGACATCAGCCTTAAATAATAATAATAATAATAATAATAAAAACACTCCAGAATTCATTGTCAACATGCCCTATGTGAAGCATGTATCACACGTGACAGTGAACACAGACGACATGGTGAAGTGATTAAAGGGCTCTCTTGCGTGTGAGCACATCTGCGTTTTCCTTCATGCCTGTGAGCAAGTACACGTACCTTCTGAGTAATGCGAGAGTGTGAGCAGGCTGACGCACGAAGCTCCAGCGCCAGAGCCAAAAATGGTCACTCTCTTTGGGTCTCCTTTGAAGGCCTGGATGTTTTCCTTGATCCATCTGAGAGCGTGAATTTGATCCAGCAGGCCGTAATTGCCCTTGGCTGCCTGGTCACCTGTGCTTAGAAACCCTGCATTAATGAAAACAAACAAGAGATAAATTATGTCAATTTTGCTTCAGAGGGAATTTTAAGCATTTACTGAATGAAGGCTTGAGGGTTAAGACTATTCTCCTGTTGTCTCAGTGCATAAAATCCCCCATATCTGAATTCATCACTGTTCAAATGAGATGAATTGGTGAAATACAGAGATCATGGCTCTCATGGGATTTAATCTGGCAGATCTGCAGTATTTTTATGAATATAGCAGGTTATACATGGAATAGCTTATTACTATTATTACATTAGAAATGTGCTTAGTTGAATACTTAGAAATGTCATTTTTACAGAGCTTTTTAGAGCTGCCCCTCCACAACTAATGGGATGATTAGAGTAAAAAATGACTTAAACATAAAGGGGTGCACGTGAAAACCACACAACACTATATTTGAACCTGGATTCAAATCAGTGGCCTTGTGCTGAGAAATTTAGGTTTACACAACATGCATTTACCAATTTAATTGCCCCAACATGTAAAGTCAAATAGAGCCAAACATGAGAATTCACAGAGATTGGGCTTGCTTATAATTTGGCAACAGTGACTGTGATGAGTAATTGCTGCTACACTGGTGACAATTTGTGAATGTAGCAAATTAAAAAAAAAACAAACCAACAAAACATTCAAGACGTAAAATTCAATCTGTTTTATAGAATAAAGTGTGTTCTACCCCAACACCAATTTGGGAAGAACTTATTTTACTTATTAATGGCTTCTAAAAAAAAAAAAAACTTCTGTGAGATGTGCGAATAAAATTGCTAAATGAGGAAAATAACTGCCTTTACACTGAGGTAGACATTTTATTTTTGTCACTATTGAGCAATCTTTTTTTTCATTCTTTTTTAACCTTTTAGCATATTTGAGAGAAAACAAGACTTTTTTAAAGATCCTCTAGACTCCAAAAGTGTAGCAACAAAAAGGCAACTGGACTTAGTTGAGTTTCTTGAAGATGTTTTTGCCTCTCATCCAAGAGGCTTCTTCAGTTCACAGAACTTCACAGATGAGAGGCGAAAAACGTCTTCAAGAAATTCAACTAAGTGAGTGTGAGTGTCAACTGCACATGCACCAGGAATGGGATGCTATGTAAGATCAGATAGGCAAGTGTGGATAACTAAACCCTTAGTGAAGAAAGCAAAGAGTTCAGAGAGGCCTTTATTATCCAGCAGCTCAGACTCAATCAACTATTTTTCTATAATCCTATGGTACAGGTAAAGCAAAGGCAAGAATGTCAATTATATGCTAAAAATGAACATGCCTTCAAAGATACAGGAACGGCAGGAAATGTGAAAAAAATATATGGGACAGTAGATCTGATTAAAGATTAAACATTGTATCCCTGCTACACTGAAAATCACCTGAATGCATCTCATTGAAAACTCATGATAACACCAATAATCTCTTGGTCCTTGCAGAGCATGAGCTCACAAATAGTCACATATGAAAGGGTCTTTTAGTTTGATTTCACCCAGGGCTCCAGAAATGATCAGCCAGTAGAGGCCCTTCCACTCAAGTGCCAGACCAACCAGTCGTCAGCTCCACATCCAGAACGTGTTGACAAATTAGCAATTGTGCCTAAACCCATTAAGTAGCTCTCTAAATGATGCCACTGGAGGGAACGGTGGCTCTTCCATGCCAGACTCAAGAGCTGAGCAGCCAAACCTGGAAGCAACAGCCCGTCCCTGTGAGCTGAGGAAGGCCGAGGCAGTGTATATGACAAATAGGATGAGGGCAGCTGGGTAAGAAAGGAGGGAAAAAGGGGAGAAGTAGCCTGTGGCTGTTTGATAGAGAGCAGGTCCAGTTTGTCATGGTGAGGGAGAGGGGATGATGGGGGGGGGGGGGGGGGCCTA
>JAFBJR010000129.1:171049-184408 GCA_016785285.1 Brachirus orientalis
GGGGGGGGGGGGGGGGGGGGGGGGGGGGGGGGGGGGGGGGGGGGGGGGTCTACAAGGCCTCTGGCAACATCAGACACCCTGTAAGAATGATCAACAGGCCCTGGCAGTGCCCTCCTCTTTTCACTCCACTGTTCCTCCCCTCTCAGTCTCTTTCATTCTTCATTCATCCTCCCCTCCTCCATGTTTCCCCATCTCCTCTCAAACCTGACCGCAAAGCAGGCGAGGAGAGAAGCGCGCCCTCCAGGTGCTCCCCAGGATATGTGAGGATTAGTCAAAGCTTAATTTCAAAGCCCTGCATTCCAAAAATAGAGCATACAATTTCTATCACCCAGAGATACACTGTGGACAAACATGCTGAGAACAGATGTATGTGAAACCGAAAAGACTTCAGACTAGAGCTAAAATGATGATGATAACATTCGATTTCAAAGAGGGAGATTTTTACATTTTAAAACCTGTGATTATGATGTTGTGGTACTTAGAGTGGTATAATAATTGTGTAAGATGTACTACTATTGTTTTCCATTCATGACAGAGGTACATCTAATGGGGGGGTTATTTTTCTGTCAACTCAAAT
The DNA here is from genome assembly GCA_016785285.1 of Brachirus orientalis. Lineage (NCBI taxonomy): Eukaryota > Metazoa > Chordata > Actinopteri > Pleuronectiformes > Soleidae > Brachirus > Brachirus orientalis. The sequence goes on from JAFBJR010000129.1 coordinate 171,627, forward strand.
GAACTCAACATAGAAATGCCCCGTTTTGCTGGTGCTGCGTGCGCTCGATCCGTCAACACCCACTGGCTCCATTCACTCCTCCATCAGCGTGCAGCCAGGCCAGACAGCTGAAGCCCCGACACAGCTGAAGCCCCCGACACAGGAATTTCTTACGGTAATTCAAAAATGTACTGTAAACACAAGAAACTGATGTTTCACCGACTGGAGAATGAGAAGAAAACGCTGGATTTGCAAATGTCACTGATGTAGATAAGTAAAATATGATATGATGCCAACACAGGGGATTTTATTCCAAAAAGAAAGAAAGACAGAAAGAAAGAAACGGATGCTTAATGTTGCATCGGTGTTTGACTTTCTGTCAACGGGCTGACGGGACAACGATGGAGACGGTATGTGATGCAGAGTCGGTGGAAGCCGACACATTGACTAAAGTGTAACAGGTATCACTCTTGATGCTGGGACAGAGACACTATGTGAAGGACACATATTCAGTGAAATCCATGGTTAACTTTCGAACTTGGAACATCCACATACATCAACTGTCCTCCATGTCTGATATAATATTGAGACATATTAATATTGAGAAGAACCTTAACCCTGACATTGAAAATTAGCATTACGAGTTACAACAGCTGCATGACTGAGTTCTGAAGGTTAGAATGAAAATATGATTTCAGAATGAATTAGTAACAACAACAATTTATTTCTCCAGCAAACGTTATTTTCTTTGGCAGTTTCTCTATATCGAGACATGCAGTTTGAAGCTGATTGGTGGAGCAGCATGTACAAGAAGAGCTGGTGCTCTGACGAAAACTCGTTCTACTGACAAGGTCATTATTTCAAAAGACTGACAAAGTCAGCAAAAACACTCTTCGTGTAATATATTTAAAACTCAAATTGTTTTAACAGGTTCACTTTACATCCATACACAACTGCTTGCGAAATGTGTTGCAGTAGTAACACTTGGATTTCCTTTGTGGCTTCACAGAGAAAGCAAATTTGTATTTGTTGTTGAAAGGATGCATGTATACAGAGACTCTTTTTTTTTCAGAAAGGACATCAATTACTTCTAAGATTCAATGTCATTCTATTTCAGCTGGAATTAATAAGTAAATATAAATTCTGCATCCAATAAGCTACATTTTAGTCTTCTCTATTCGAAACAGTGACAAATACTGTTTTTTTTTCAGATTTAAAAAAAAAAATATCAATAATTCACAATCATTGCAAATAATGCTGATGATGGAACATAACCTGCAATGCTTCCTTTGAATATATCTCATATAAAAAGGGAATTTGGAGTTATTCTGTTACAAGTTTTAGGGCCTCATGAAAACGGAGGAAAATGCACCGAAAAAAAGCAAACCATATATTAAATTCAAGCAAACCTCACATGATTATGAAGAAACAATTGTGTTTTTAGCCACTGCTCCAGTTAAAATAGTTAAAATCTATCAGCTCTATACAAATTTTTGGCTTGTGTCAACTGCGTTTATCATGACTGACCAACATTAAGCTCTCAGTCCCTGTCAAGGCAGCATTAACACAAAGGTGGGGGGGGGTGTAGTGGGAATTATGATTGCGTTCCTCCAAGAGCAGTGGGAGCACTGCTGATGATGAGGCGCTTCCTCTGGGCTCAGAGAGAGAGAGATCACAATGTCACCAACAACACAGAGAAACCCTTATCTGTGAACAAGAATGAGATTCTCTCTCAGATAGTGAACAGAATTATTAGAGCTGTGCCACATCTTCTGTGTCTCAAGATTTTCATGTCTTAGTTTTTTATTTTTTTTCACACTTTTATCTGTCACACTTTTATCTGTCATACAGGCGAAAACAACTAACTGCTTGGTCGATTTTTTTTTTTAGAAATTAAAGTACAGGATAAAGATGTATGTACACATATATATATATACATTTATTTGGGGTTAGTAATAATGTCAATACAGATATTTATCACAGTTCTGAGATTTATGCCAGAAGGTGGGAATATATATTACATATATAAACAAGATTGACATGTATATGTTCAGTATATGAAAGGGAGTGACATCTGACCCTACAGTTCGATTATGTGACACAGTATTGGCACAATTAACGGTTTGTCAAATGTGTGCATACTTTTGTGTCATAAACGTGTGAAAAATCCTTTGCTCGAGGAAATGCAAGTATGTACTTGATGTTTCTTGTACGGAAAATAAAGCACAGAGAATAACACCATGTGATAATCTTTTGGTGGAGCAGTGCCAAGAACCAGCTTGAGACACAGACACTCACTGTCAAACATGGTGCCAATGGGGAAACAAGACAAGAAAAGAAGATTTTAGCCATTTAAAAAGGCTCATAATAAAATCTACACCTGGTCAAGTCTATGGTATCTTATATTATATCTCTCTCACTCATTTTCTACTGCTTTATCCACTAAGGGTCGCAAGAGGCAAGGTACACCCTGGACAGGTCGCCAGTCCATCACAGGGCCACATAGAGACAGACAACATTCACTCTCACATTCATACCTACGGGCAATTTAGAGTGTCCAATTAACCTAATCCCCAAATCTGCATGTTTTTGGACTGTGGGAGGAAGCCGGAGTGCCCGGTGAGAACCCACGCACCACGGGGAGAACATGCAAACTCCTTGCAGAAGGCCCCTTGTTCCAACCGGGATGTGAACCCGGGACCTCTTGCTGCAAAGGCAAGAGTCTTATATTATATCTAATAATATTAAATATATGATATCTAAAGTGTTTACCACTTTATCTCACCATTAGGTGTGTTTTTCTTATTTGAAACTACCACTTCTTTTGGTAAGTTTATGTCACTTAGTTCAATCAAAATAAAGAATTTTAAATACTAAACTCACAAAACACAACATTTGAACTTACTGATGATGGTAGCAGTGATTCAATAACTGTGCAGGTAAAAATTTTCTATGGACCTTAATGTGGAGAGTAAAAAGCGACCCATATTTCAGTGTCTAGTTATAACAATGCTGTCGAACTTAAAAAATAATGTATATAACAAAAATAAGACATTTTATTTATAATGCACTGCTATATCCACCATCATATAGACTGAATGAATAATATTTCTGAAGTAGTCGTTGATGCATGTGTTTCACCACAATTTACCACACTAGGCAAAAACCTGTTTTTGGTGCAACAAACAGCACAGCCTGGTGAATTAATGAAATATTTTGAAATCGTTCCAGTTTTAAAAGTGTCAGTAACATGTTAAGTGTGATGAATTCACAGCTTCTAAACCTGCAAACCAAAGAGACTCAGTGGCTTTCCACCTGAGTTAATCTGCGGAAAGAATCTGAGTTGAAATTTAAAGACCTACAAATACCATCAGTGTTATCTACAGCAAATGTCAGGGTTTTATTGTATGTGGTTTCATCATCAAAGAGACGCAGCATCAGGTGACAGCAGAGCAGTGTGAGTGACACACATGAAAGAGGGAAATGGTAAAGGTAGCTCTGTAGATAGACAATGATTCACCGAGATTCCAAGCACCGGAGCTTTCAAAGGAGTCAATGCATGTGTTAAGTTTCCTTAAATGGCCTGCTAATGAAGAAATTATATTATAATAATTATATAACTTTTTTTGAAATTACTATTTTATTTATTTTTTTATTTTTTATTTCTACATTCATGATTACATTACTCACCAGCCACCAATCATCACATGTGTCTTAATTTCAGAAAAATCAGAAATGCATCTATTCATGGCATCTATTGAGCAAGGTGCTGGAACTCTCCCTTTAGAGGACTTTGGTCCATATTTTCCTGACAGTGTCACACATTTGCCTCAGATTTGTGAGCTGCACATCATAAAATCAGAAGATATTGTGCGTTTAGAGATTGTCCTTTTTTTAAAGATGGGTCATGGATGAGTCACCGTTACCTTTCCGAAAAACTCAGACCAACAACCATTGAACCATTTGTTCAAAGTCACTTCAATCGTGTTCCCTTCTGTCTGATGCTGTTTGAAATCTAGCAGGTAATTTTAACCGTGTTTTCATTTCTTCATATAATGAGTTGATATCTTGTGATTGGCTGATTAGATATTTACATTAACAGGCAGGATTAAATATTATTCAGACCACTGAATCCAAATGGCTGAAATGGCTGTAGTCTTACAAATTAAGGGACACAAGAAAATAATCTGCACGTTACTTCATAGAGCAGTGACAAAAAAAGCTTGGGGCCTTTATCTCCCTACTCTATAAAGAGAGGCAGAGCAGACTCACAACGTGATGGTAATAGTAGTTAATTGTGTTCTCTGTCCAGAAGATTATCTCTCCTGCAGCTACCACATGAAATGTTAATTATCTTCAGGAAGGGAAGTGGTTTGGGATAAGCAGAGCAAGGTCAACTAAGCTCACATTGAAAGTGTCACACACCAAGTTTCTCATCAGGCAGGTTCAGATCGACTCCAACGATGAGGGAAGGTGAAAAGAAGACAGTCAAAGTCGAGCATGTTTTCGTGACTGAGTTCTGTAATCAGGATGAGACATTACACCCACATGGGGCAAATCTGGTGTTTAACATTACCACCCCAACTGACAGCGAGGCAGCCAAACAAACACACCACAGCTGTCAGAGCCAAAACCGGTCCCATCATGTGGCTGACTGAGGGCGGCAGCGCAAAAACCAGTCACACTCTGACAGACATTATGATAAAGAGTGAAAAAGACAAATGTGGACATTCCATGACTTAAGCTGCAGATTAGCTATGGTTGGCTTGTGGTTGTGTTCCATCTCCCCACAGCAGAAATGTTTCAGGGGGATTTTAGAGGATAGCACCAGTGTTGTTTTCCCCCATCACCAGCAAAAAATAAAATTTGCCATAAAAATACTACAGCAGGTTCTTCTTACTTTCCAGAAATCCTTTAAAAAAGAGCTGGCAAAGACAGAGCGCTGCCTTGGGACCAGCTATCCATCATGTTTAACAACAAACTGCGGTCTTGTCTTGCTGTGACTTTATTACACAGCTAATTACCACGTTAATGGGATGGTTTAAACTTTTTTTTCCCCCCTCCATTACTGTGCACTGTTAGTTACTTCTGGTGGCGGAGAGAAGAAGAAGAAAGCTGAAGGATGAGGGGGAGGTGACAGTGGAGTCATCTACTGCAGAGTCACAGTAAATGTTAAGTCTGTGGCCTCATCAAGTAAATTTCGGAGATGGAAACAGCATGTCAATGATAAACAAACTAGTCTTGAGCTTTTGTTTACTCCTTAATTCATCATCTCTCTGTGTAACTCTTTTCCTGGGTCACAGTGTTTTTATTTTTACATTCAAACTGTTATTTTTTCTTTAAGATGCAGCAGGCACGTTTGTTTCTTGGTGTGACATTATTTTCAAGATAATGTAAATCAGACACAACTTTAAGGCACAACAAACATAGAAAAATAATCTAAAAGAGAGTTGACAATGAACATGATATAACGTGTGTCAAAGTCAGGATTTCAGAGATAGACATAATGCCTCTGGTCTCGTCTGTCCAGAGTCCAGGACAGAGAGCTGGGAGTATTTCAGCAAATCCATGGGGTGTTAATTGTTTCTTCCTGACTTTTTTAAAAGTGTGTGCATGCGACTTTGGGTACAAGAAGTTAAAAAAAAAATAAATAAAAAATCCACAAACATTGAAATTTGTAAGACTGAGACACGGTTTTACAAATGTACTTAAATAAATAGTCTGCTTTTCTTGTCTCGTATTAAGTTGTCTTGTTGACCACTCAGGGTAAAGTAGTTTTGCCAATGACACACATTCATACAGTGCAGCATTTTTCTTCCACACTTACATTGTCATCACAGCCACCGGGAACAATTTGTGCTGAATTGTCTTGTTCGGGGACACATCAGACATATAGAGTGGAGCAGGAGAGCAAACTCCTGGCCTGCTCTACCTGCTCAACCACAGCTTCCCAAATGTTTAAAGCACTGTACATCACAGTTACAATATGATATAAACAGTTACCGGATACACAGTAGAAATAAAGCAGCCACATGCTTGCCTTGCAGCCTTTTGCAGCCAACCTTGCAACCATTTCTTGTTGAATACATGCAGAATAAATGTAGAAAATAAAGGTTTCCAGGCAGAAGATATTTAATAACATGACATTTTTAGTACAGCTGCTACATTAGAACCAGTGGTGCGTTACAAATAAGAGTTCTGGAAAAATACATTAAACCTAAATCGATATTATAGTGATTGATTTCCATAAACCAAAACCCATTATCTTTAAGGTCATCTCAAGTCACTTTTCATGAACGTAATAAGCAACTAATAGATGCAAAGAATAAAAAAGTCACTTCAAGCCTGCTTCACCAAAATGCGTTCATTCTTTCTTTTTCATATGTCACACACCACCAGTCGTACATAGATGTGGCTCGATCAATTTATTTTGGGGGATGTTTTCAATCCATGTAATCTGTTTCTTTTCTTCATTTCCAGTACGAAATTCTTTGATTAGATATGACTGCTCTCTCCGTCACACGGTACTCGTCGGCTGCTGGTTGTTTACTTTGACGAGGAAAGATGTCAGTTTCATGGAGTCAAAGGGAATGAAGAGTGAGTTCTTCGTCTGATCTCTGTGAGCAATAACACACACACACACACACGCGCGTTTGCACCTCTATCAAAGTGAGGACCCTCATAGACATAATACATTCCCTAGCCCCTTTCCCTAACCTTAACCTTATCAGAACTACTGTAGATGCCTAACCCTAATCCTAAAACCAAATATTAACCCTGAAAAAGCTCTTTAAAGAAGTGAGGACCAGCCAAAATGTTCTCACTTTTGTCAAAATGTCCTCACTCTGTAGGGTTTATACAATTTTTGGTCCTCACTCGGCAACAAATACAAAAACTCACACACATGCGTGCACACGCACACACACACACTATGTCTGTGACAGAACTACTCTGGTATGATTCAATTTTTTTTCAGTGTGCTGTTTAGATTCAAGGAAAAGGCTGCAATATTAGTCATTTTTATGTCTGTTCTGAACATGTGTTCACACTATGCTAAGCTGAGCAGGGTCACAGAGATGGTATACAAGAAAACAATGACCAAAGAAAAGGCCTATTGAACAACATAAACACACACATCTACACATAAGTCTATCACATCTTTAGAACATCTTTGCTTTTGGACAATCTTTTCCAACGGGAAATCGAAGTGTCATTTTGTAAGCTGTTAACTCTCTACAGCAAATAGATAGAAATAGTCTACAAAGAAAATAAGCGTGTTGTTTTACATCACAGCACAATTGTCGATCCACTTCTAACTCCATCCGAGTTCAAATGTATTTTTTTGAAATCCCATTTTTGGGTTCAATTTACTGAAACAAACTTACCAAACAAGCACCTTCCATGTCCCTGCAAACCAAAAACGCAAACTTTCTCGATGGACTTTAGTGCAGGAGTGAGAGCAGTTTGCAAACTTTAGATTTCATTCGACAAAGGCTGACTCATAGTAAGATAAAGCGGCAAAGAGACAATAGATTTTAAATAGGCTTTAATTATATCTTTATTTTTGCTTAAAATCAGTTTTACCTCATGTTCCAAATGGCAACCGTGTTTTCAGTGAGAACAAGCCTCCATCAAACTGGTTCTCAGTGCAGTACAACAGTCAGTGTTGATTGTTTGTCAGCACTTCATACAGCCACAAGAAACCTGAACTATCCTTTTAAACACACCTTGGATATGGATCAAAATGTAGGACTCACATTGATTAAATTGATATCGATCTCCTGCTCCGACACTAGTAGGTACAGCAAGTGTATGTGGAAAAATGTCAGACTGTTCTATTAAAACTGAAACTTGACAAGTAAGGTGAAATCTGATTTCTCGGTGTGTGCCACGACCGCATGTTAACAGCCACTATAAATATAATCAAGTTCCACAGAGTGTAACGGTGAGCCCTTTTGTTTTCAAAATCTCTAAGATCTTCACGGTGATTTTGGAGCACAAAGATGTGGATTTGATGCTTTTCTGCCTGATTAAGAATCGAATCATCAGGGACACGAGGTGACTGCAAGTGTCTGAGGTGCGGGTTAGCGTGTCCACTGGTCTGTGAGAGCTGAAAATGGGTTTGACTGTGGTAAATGAATGTGGAAATCAAGGATATGAAAGAAGAAAAGAAGAGAAACAAAACATTTGCACACTCTTCCATCCATTCTCTACTGCTTAGCCTTTGAGTGTTAGAGCTGGAATCAATTCCAGCTGCCACTGAATGAGACACTAGAATAACAATAACAATAATAAAAATTGTGTACTTAAAGGTACATTGTGTAAAATTAAATATTTAAGAAGTTAATTGACTGAAAAATTAGCTGTTGTAAGCATTAAATTTAAAAGAGGGTTTTTTTGTACTTTGGACTAAAGCAATTTCTGACATTAACTTTGGAAAACATTCACAGAAAACAAAAGAAAAAATGTATTTGTAAATGTATTTTGTTTTTAAATTCCTTCTGGCTATGAATCAGACTATATATGCTCCATGTTCAAGGCTGTTAATGAACAGCCTTAAACATAAAAGTTAAAATTCTTACATTAGGTACAACAAATTAGAGTTAGTTATATACTATTAGATTTTCTTTTTTCAAGTAGTATTCTAAGGTGACTTTAACTAGCGAGGCCATTTTCTGGTGAGGTACTCGAGGTATGTTTTTTTTTTTTTTTCAGAACTCCATAAAGCACTGGAGAAAAGATGAAAACCCCAGTATTCAAACCAGCAACCTTCTCACTATGATCCACCAGTGCTAACCACTGCAAACAATAGATATAGAATAGTACAATCTGAGCTAAACCATGTTTCTCCCCTCAGCAAAAGGCTCCATGGCGTGCATAAGCACAGTGAAAGTCATCGACATGCAGGGAGGAGGAAAAGAGGGAGAGATGGGAATGTGTCAGAGAGATTCTGCTGCAACGAGTTGCTCTCAACTGTGGAAAAGTGTGATTGGTTACACATCTATTCAGCCGGGGCGCTACCCTAGTGATCCACCAGCGTATGTTCATTAAATTCTGCAGAGCTAATTAGAATCTATTTGACATCCATGGGGAGACATTTGCACAGCTTGCAGAACTGCACAAACAATTCACGGGCACAAGCAGCCGTGCACACTGTAGGCATTTTAAGGAGGGGAAAAAGATGCAGTTACAGCACACAAGGTATTGTACGGTAAGTAAATAAAGAGAGTGACTTTGCTCGAGTTGAATTGTCTCATTAGCCATTGCTGTGAGTGTAATGGAAGCACTCATGGCTCAATGGTAGCAGGCCTGAGAGCCAACACTGCACCATTGTTTATCACTATTTGTATTCTCTGGATAACCTACATGTTGAAGGACAACCAAAATGCAAAGTCCACAACTTAATATAGTAAAAGCTTGTTAGCTTGTTAATACAGAAACTTTAAAAGCTCAAAAGGTGAAAACCAAGGAATTAAGGGAATGTGCAGTACATCTAATTGTTACAAACAAGCTATTGATTATTCACTTAGAATTACCATGACCTTGGCAACTGAGAACATTGACTGGAAAACCACTCATACTCTTTCAAATCAAAGTCCATAGAGAAAATCAGCACTTTTACAACCTGGTACACAAGAGTTGTTGATTCACTGCTGACTCCATCAGTAAGTCCAAATGTGTCATTCTGTGACTTCAGTGCTATAAATCCTTTTGTCAGATTTACCCAAGTGACAAAAACGTACCAAACAAGGCAGCAGTAGACCAGTAGCTCCTGTGTACTTTGGTGCAAGAGTGTGACTGGAGAAAACAGTCAAAAAAGGCTGGTGAGAAAAAGATGTGAACATATTCAATTGTGGAGTTAGTTTTAAAATCTATTTTCCTTTGGCAGCCATTTTGTCAGAGAGCAAGCCTCCATGTCTCAGACTGGTCCTTTGAATTATTATAAAATGTTCATAAGCATAACGCATATGCATCAGTCATGAGACTCATTTTCAACTACTACATTCCAAAAATCTAATCTTTCCAGCAATCATAAATTCTAATATACTCATATTCTCATTCGAAGCTGAATTTATTTCTTCCTCCTGGTGATGGAGCTTTCAAGCAGAGAGCAAGAGTAACAGTGAAAACTGCTGGCGGCTACAGCCTAAAAACAGCACTGCTTGTGCAGACGCAGGCTGATTTACACACCACTGTGACACAACGTGTTTGATAGTTGCATGTCAGCAAGCACCGTTCCTGCAGCAGGGACCAGGATAAAGGTAACGCTTCAGTATCAGAACAGTGCACAAATCACCTTGAAAAACCAAACCCCAAACTTGTTTAGTCACATTCCAATGAGGAGCGCGATGGCGAGTTCCTGAGGCACCTGAGTCTGTGACCATCTGTCACTTCATAAATGTCAGCAGAGTTGTTGGACTCTGATCATGTGTCAGTCTGAGTCACGGCTACTTCCTTTTCGTCCTCTTCGACTCAACTACCACTGCCTGACAGCGTGCCCGGGGCAGGGTCTGTGCTGCTTCTACACCCACATCATTAAAGCATCATCATCATGAGGGAATGCAAAAGACTGACAGGTCTGATGTTTGATGTAGACAAAAGCTCCTGCTTAACAGCCAGCGAATGGGCACTATGTGTGTGTCTGGTACGGCTATAAGTGCAGACCTGCAGGGTATGCCCCCCCTCCCAAAAAAAAGATATTCTGTCTTTTCTCTGTCTTTGCCCCCTCCACTCTCACCTCCTCCCACGAGTTGAGCAGAGATGTCAGCCCCCACTTTCTTTTTCAAATTGCTCCCAAAACCTAGCCAGCCATGGTGGATCTGCTTTCCACAGAGGACGGAATGAGGGCACACAGAGAGGAATACATTTTCTCAAATGAAACATGTAGATTTTTGTGTGCTCGATGGCTCCCGGGAAACAAGCTTTTTAAAAAGGGTGAAGGAGTCACTCAGTCATACTGGTGAATAAAAGCTAACCTTCAGGATACTTCTGGAAGGACGAGGAAACGATTCCCCCGTTGTTTCATTTATACTGTGCCAATGTATGTAGAGTGTCCCTGATGGTGTTGGAAATAACTGAACAGCAAAAACAAAACATACAATTGTATCGAAAAGTACAGAAAGGTGGGGAGTAAGCACTGCCAGTCTTTTCCGCAACCACTGAACATCGGGTTGAGTATAAAATCACGGTACTGTACTGACCGGAACCTGAAGGTGCATCACGGTGAAGAGAATAAAGTGAATGAATCATTTTATACAATTTACAGCACATTTTGAGACAAAAGAAACCATAGTACTGTATTATTTTTCATTACTGTCACCTGGTGGACATGTGGTGGCCATGGGTTGTTCACACATCTGTGACCAAACTAATCCGCATAGTCTATCCTAGTCTGTGACCAATGTGGAAAAGCAAACCAACAATTGTTTACAGGGACCTTTAAGTTTTTGTAACTTCAGGTGGAAAAATAGCTTTTGAATCCTGATTAAGCCTGACTGAGAGTCTGGCTAGGTCTGGTGAAGAGTTTCTACACTGAATGTCCACCTCCATGCAGCCATGCACCTATTAATGCTGAGTTTTACAAAGTATGCACTAGTTTTTTTTTTTTGTTTTTTGTTTTTTTTACTTTTAAAATGTTTGAAATGTAATGACATTGTAATGTTCAACTCTGTATAATACGTATACCTATTTTTTTATTTGGCCTCAAGTGTTTATTGTCTTTAGAAACATCTCTAACCAACTTAATGTTAAAGTGGTCCTGTCCAAAGAGCTTTCCCACACCATGCTTTATCACATTACATTGAAGAAGACAGTAAGAGAATAGTGAATTAGATGTGAGAAAATGTTTTCTGATGAAACATATCAAGTAAGAAATGTTCTCATACACTCAATCAATCAATCTGACACTTTAATACAAGCTAATATGATTTGATGATGATCATGGGAATGTTTAGAAGGATATTATATCATCTTTCAAAACAGGCTTCAGCTACTTTTCATTGAACATAGCTGTTTCCTGCACTAAGTCCATAGAAACAGACCAGGGACAGTCCAAAGATAATGTACTCCTGTTTCTCTTTCTAAACTTTAATGGCTCACCTTCTTCCTCCCTTATTTCCATATCATCATTTTTTCTACGTGACTGAAGAAGAAAGGAAAGAAGAATGGAAAAGGAACTCCTCACTTCCCCGTCTCTTTATCCTTCCTCATTTTTTATCTTTTCAATCCCCATGTCTTAAAAAAACTTCACTCCACATTGAAACAAACGCCAGCCCTCAACTTTATATTGACCACTTTGACTTTTCCTCCTCAGTAAAGATTTGGCTGCAGGGTTTTTACTTGTCATACACTTATCTCTCACAGCGTTATTGATTCTTTATCTTGAATAAAGCATGAGAATTTTCCTTCCACAACAGTACTCTAGAGAAGTGAGTGAGGTGTAGACCCGCTGTCATCTCAACACTTTATACTTGTCATTTGGGGAAACAGCAGACAGCAAAGAGGAAAATTGGCGGAAATTTAAGGCTGCAGCAGCAACAGTGGACCTTGTGGAGAAGCTTAACAAGCATTCAGCTCTGACCCCGGCTATGCCACGGCTCCTCCTCAGACTCCTCTGCCAACGACTGGCATACACATTGCAGGGGGTGTATGATGTGTGACAGAGCTGTCACAGGTATCAGGCCTGCGGCAAATCCACCAACTGTGGCGAGGAGAGCCGTGGTGGACAGGCGGGATGGAGGGAAGTAACAGTGGACTGGAGGTGGTTGGGGGGGGGGGGGGGGGGGGGGGGGGGGGCGCCCCCC
>JAFBJR010000129.1:784427-964427 GCA_016785285.1 Brachirus orientalis
AGCAGAGTGATGCGAAGTGTCAGCCGATGGAAAAACTGGTTGGTTCTTTTTGAAAAATGATTTTAGTTATGACAGAATTGGTCATGTGATTTTTATTATGTAATAAATACAAATTTAAAATTAAAAATAAAAATAATGCAGAGAAAATAAACACAATACAAAAAAACTATGATCCGCATAAACAGCTGGGAAAAAAAAAGACCCAAACATAATGAGAAAATAAAGACGTACACAGGACATAGATGAATAATAGTTAGGCAAAAGGTAATCTGGAAATACATTACTTTTTTACAAAAAGTCCAGAGCATCATTTAAATCAAAGCAAAATAAATCATCGAGCTATAGAGAGGAGACGATTTTAATTTTGATTTGACTTACTGGAATTACTCAACACCAGAAATTGAGTTTTGTGAATATTTAGAGACAAATTATTCCCCACAAACCAAGTTTTTAGTATCTCCGGGTCACTTCCAACAGCCCACAACAGTTTCCCATACGTATCAACTGCAAAAACAAAATGTAGCAGCTTGGCAACATGACAAATATCATCAAGAATAAAACGCTTTGGACCTGCACTGCAAATTGCAAGCTGGTGTATACAGTATGCCTGCAACTAATGTTTATTTTTATAATCAATTCGTTGTTTGGCCCACAAAATGTCAGGAACGTGTTGTCTCTGAGGTAATACTGTGGTTATAGTCGAGCTGTAGTGAAGACTAGACAAAATTCAAACGTAATTATCAGGTTTCATACAATTACTGGGACATACCATGGAGTTTTCGTTAATAATTGTAGATCTTTTCACACGACGTACACGGAGTACAGTACACCTTTTTAGCTGAATTCACAGTTTGGACTGTCTGAAATCTGTATACAGATATGTAGGAGATAGGGTGCAACAAATCAATGTCGATCAGTGTTTCCAAAACCTTGAAATGATGATGTTCTCACGTGTCTTGTTATTGTCCACAAACCAAAATCGTTCGGTTGTAGTGTTTTCTTTTGTCTTATGGAGCAAAGAAACCAGAAAATATTCACATGTAAGGAGCTTAAAAATCTGATTAATTGTTGCAGCCCTAATGAATGGCTTATGCAAACTGTAAGACCGAGGGTCAGATTGCGCCAGGACAAAGCAGCCTCACTCAGTTTGACTCTCACACACAGAAGAACACCAAGAACAGAGGAACACGAGTACACACACTGAATTTCATCCCTGCAAACTGGGTGAAAAACATGCCTTTTCTCTCTAAAGGTCACAGTGAGATTTGAATGACAGCTTTAAGTCCTGCGCTCATATTACAATCCGCAGCGACGACGCAGTTTCCTGGGGAAAGGCCGGGAGTACATCGGGGAGGCAATTAATTGTAATGAATAATGGGACAAATCTGGCTGCCACATGTCCACTAATGCTCTTTTTTTGTCTCTCCGGAGGATTAAGATGGTGATGGCAGCCACGTTGAGGTGTCTGCCTGCACACTAATTGAGAAGTCGGAGGATGAGTGGAGGGCGGGGGTCGGCTATTGGCTTCTTTGTCCGTTCCATCTTCTTGTTTCAAAGAGATAATCTGATCTTAAATTACGTTCATTTTCTCAGCTTTGTTTGCGAGCGGTCGTTGGTTCCGTGAACAGTGCTCGGTGTCCTACAGGGGGAGACGAACACACACTTCAAACGTGGCTGCTTTTAAAACGTTCAGGATGCTTGACTGAGCGAAAACAGGCGTTCTACAGCGTATGCGGATCGACATACTGGCTGGGGCTAAATTATTTGCAAATATTTTTGCAGACACCATTTGGAGGTGATTTGAAATGCAAAGACTTGAATCAGATTTCGACAGATGCCTCTACATCTGAGCACTCTGACGGCTCAAATCAGATTCCAATTAGTCTTGTGCGTCATTTAAAAGGGTCCGGTCTTTAAAAAATGGCATGATCTAATGGTGAGACCGCACATTTGAACAAAAGGAAGATTCCTTCACTCACCCCTCCCTTTCTCAAATAGTAAGAACTATGGTGGCCTTCACATACCAGAAAGATTCTCATTCCTTTTCATTTGCACAGGAAGCTTCTACTTGATAAACAGAAAAAATTTAAAAAATAAAAAAATAAAATGGACACAAGATGGCTGCCTCGATAAAGCCTAAAGTACAACGTACATACAGTATTAAAGACGTATTATAAGGCAATGAAAACCACATGATTTTTTTTATTCTGAAGTGATTATATGCTAATAAAAACACATTTTCAACACATTTATACCAATAAAGCATCCTAAATGCTTAACACTGGGCCTTTAAACTGACTAGACTAACTATGCCTTGCATGTATTATATCCTTAGAAATACTTACAAGCACCTTCTCCTGCCAAGAAGCTCAACTACAGCGCGAGAAACATGGAGATGTTCAACCATTTCCCCAGTTTTCCTAGTCAACAACTCACCACAACATAATCGCAGTGCGATGTCTTTTAATTAGAACTGTGTGTGAGAGCACTGGAACCAGACAGCTCTCCTCATAACAACTCAGAAAACCCTCACTTCATAAGCATGCTAAGTAAGATGAGAATTAACCGATGGCTTAAGAATTTAATCACGTCAACGTCTTGCAAGGGAGGAAAAGTTCAAATACTGACTTGGGAGAGGGAAGAGAACTGTTCAGGGAGGACTGCATAATAAAATAAATCATTATCTGCTGTTATTTGTACCAATATGCAAGTGAAAGTCATTAAACAAGAAGGTTGGCTTTAAATAATAAAATACAAGTGGCTGCGTAACATCTAAAATGTACACTGTGGTGTATTAACGCAGGCTTTAAAAGAAGGACTGAAGATGTGTAAAGGTGCAGAACTGGGGGGAAAACAGTGAATCACCTTGTGACCCATGACATATCTCTACTTTATACTGTAAAATAATGGCTCGGGCCCCTCTGGGTCCTTCTTGAACCTTCTCTCATCGAACAAAAAAGCCGTCCTGCAAAGGTTTCCTGACATTTAACTGGGTCATTCACAGCCTCTGCAGCTTTCACCGCGCCGACAGGAAGTTCTTTTAGCCGCATTTCAACGGACCTGCCAATCAGCTCAAACAAAGACGGACTAAAAATCAACTAAATGCAAAAAGAAGAGTCTTGTCAGTGTAAATACAGCGTCTAGTTTCTTCTGAAATGTGGGAATTTATAATGTCTCCCAAAAAATGCCAAAATAAAAATAATCTAGGGCGACAATTACAATCTGTTATTAAATGAATCACCAACTACTTTGATTTGATCGGGTTGAGGTTTTTTTTTTATAATTAAAACAAGTTTTTCATCTTTTCAAAAGTCAAATTTTTCTTGTTTCTTTGTTCCACATATATAAAAAATGTATAAAACTGAATAATGTTGGGTCGCGGACAAAACGAGACATTTAAGAACATCAGTTTCGAGGTGTGGGAAACACCAATTCATATTTTTCAAGATTTTCTGACTTCTTATGAATGAAACTAATCGATGAATCAAGAAAACGATTGACGGTCTCATCAAACTTTCAATTCAGCTAAAAAGATAATATATATTCTCTTTACAGTTCCTAAAACATGTGTATGTCAGTGGTAGTGCTTCTGATAGTGAAATGTGTCAAATAATCAACAATAATTAACCAAAACATATTTTACAATAATTATACGTAAGATATATATTTTAGAATAAATCTTGACTTATAAATTGGTCTCCTCATCACTACTGCAGGGAATAAAGCCGGAATCTTCCATCCAAACAAACACATGCACCTGTGCACATACGAGTAATACCTCTGAGATCAAATTATAACTTCTCACCCAACACTGAAGCAGGATGACATAAGTTAGAGTTGGAGCGCACATGTACATTGTCTCATTAGCAGAAATTAGTGAGTTTCCTTGTTTTGATGCTTGTAAAGCGACACCTCTAAACCACTGAGGCACCAGGAGACGCTGGAGTGTTAAAGAAAGAAAACTGTTGTGATGCAACAGCAAGCAAAACACACAAAACTAAACACACACGTTAACATGTCGAATACATACTTTTCATGTACTTGCCTGAACTGCTGAATAGACTCAAAAAAAGATAATGTTTACTTTAAGAGGTGTTTTTAGATAAAAAAAAAAATATGATGCTTTATAAAAAGAGTGGGAAAATGCATATATATATATATATATAATGTATTTGTGTTTTAAAATAATCTATTGTTTGTAAAGCAAACTGTCCAAACAAATATTTCACAAAGTTCCACTTTATGGATAACTACGGGAGCAAACAGTCCAACAATTTAGAAACAATTTGGTTTGGCCGAATTTTTTTTTCTTTGGACACTGGATGGCTGCTCTGATGCAACCCTCCCACATTTTTCATTGCACAGTTGCAAGGAATTTAGGGATTCCATCATCATCTACAGTCCATAGTGTCCTCAAAAGTTTCAGAGTATCCAGACAAGTCTCTGCACACAGGTGTGGGGGCAGGAACATTTCAGGAAATCATTGTCAGTTAACACAGTTCGTCGCTACATCCACAAGTGCAAGTTCAAACTCTACCATGCAAAGCCATATATCAACAACACCCAGAAACGCTGTGGTCTGATGAGTCCACATTTCAGATGTGGTGTCCTCCGGGCTAACTGCCATTGTTTCTCCATCTCTCAAATTAGCTGCAGTTAGCCCAATATTAAAATAATATCAAAATATCCACCAACCGCCTTATGGCTGCTGACTCTGGACTGCTTTCCATCCTCATCTTCCTCGATCTGAGTGCAGCCTTTGACACAATCCCCACACCGTTCTCAACAGACTAGCCTCCATTGGTATTTCAGACACTCCCCTGGACTGGTCCATCTGATCTCTCTGGCCACTCTCAGTTTATTCAATTAAAAACATTCACATCCCATCCATCCTTCCCTCTCATCTGGTGTCCCCCAAGGCTCTGTCCTTGGGTCCCTTTTGTTTATCATCTACCTCCTCCCTGTCAGCCATACATTTCACAAAGACAATATTCGGTTCCGCTGCTACACGGATGACACCCAGCTGTAACTGTCCACCAAACCCACTTCCACCCTTCCACCTACCTCCCTCTCAGACTGTTTACAGGAAACCAGATCTTGGCTTTCCATCAATTTCCTAAAGACAGTGACAAAACCAAACTTATTGTTGACACCATATACACCCTTTCAAAAGACAGAAGCTTCTCCATCCTCACTGAAAACTCCCATTTCCCCATCCCCCCAGGATAAGAGTCTAGGTGTCATCAGTAATGTCACCCCTTCAGTATCCTTCCCCCTATGCAGCATCTCCCACCTCTGTCCATCCCTCTCACCCAACCATACTGCTATTCTGGTTCCCACCCTGGTCACATCCCGCCTCGACTTCTGTAATTCCTGTCTATTCCATTCTATTTTACCTGACAAGTCCATTCATAAACTTCACCTGGTCCAAAACTCTGCTGCCCAAACCATCACCAGAACCCCCTCCATCAGTCATGAAACCCCTGTCCTGCTCTCTGTCAAATATATTCATGTATAAAATCCTGCTCCTCACATTCATGGCCATCAACAACCTCGCCCCTCAGTACCTCACCAACGTCGTCCACATTAAACGCACCCACCTGCACTCTCAGGTCTTCTTCCAGCCAACTCACTCTCCCACCACGGGGGCTAAAGCCTTCAGCCAATCGACCCCTCGCCTCTGGAATTCTCTCCCACAAATCATTAGAAACTCAGATTCTCTCACCACCTTCAAATCAATGCTCAAAACTCACCTCCTCAGACAGGCACACTCTCAATAGCTTCGCCTCTGATCTGTTTTCCCTCAGTAACTTTTCTGTTGTATACTAATTATTTTTTGTATTTTATCGTATGGTGACCTTGAGGGTCCTGAAAAGGTGCCAATAAATAAAATGTATCCTTATTTCAGCAAGACAAAGCCAAGCCACATTATGCACACGTTAGAACAGCATGGCTCCAAAGTACCAGAGTGCAGGTACTAGACTGGCCTGCCTTCAGTCCGGACCTGCCCCCCCCCCTTGAAAATGTGTGGAACATTATGAAGAGCAAAATGAGACAACAGAGACTCTCGACCGTTGAGCAACTGAAGTCATACATCAAGGAAGAATGGGGAAGAAATCCACCTACAAAGCTTCAACAGTTAGTGTCCTCAGTTCACCAACGCTTATTGAGTGTTGTCAAAAGGAAATGTGATGTAACACAGTGGTAAACATGCCCCTGCTCCAACATGTTACAGGCATCAAATTCAAAATAAGTGGTTATTTGTAAAAATAATAACAATAATAATAATAATAATAATAACATATCTTTATTTTACTCAAATCTTACAAAGACAATCTTTTTCAAATCTAAAGTTGAAATCACAAATGCTATGATTTAAGTGTTCTATTAAAACTTTATCATCAGACATATAACCAACACA
Organism: Brachirus orientalis; assembly: GCA_016785285.1. Lineage (NCBI taxonomy): Eukaryota > Metazoa > Chordata > Actinopteri > Pleuronectiformes > Soleidae > Brachirus > Brachirus orientalis. The sequence continues at coordinate 790,849 of JAFBJR010000129.1, forward strand.
TTCTCATCCTTGCATCTGAGTTGTCATTTATATTTTGGTGTTTTCTCACTTGAATCACATTTTAATTCTTACAACGCTAAATAGTGAGCTGAAGTTCAACTTACAGAAATTAAATTAAATTAAATTGCAATCTGGCAGAAAATCATTAAGGCCAAAATCTGACTCAACTAAAATGTTACAAATGATACCAAACTCCTTAAATAATAAAGAGAATAATATTATTCCCCCTTTTATTTTCCATTTTCTTATTTTAATTTTTTTTTATCATTATTTTGCTTCATTTACCACTTATTGCTATGTCTATGTCCTGTGTTTGTGTGTGCTTTAACTGGTTTCTAAACACCTAATTGGCGAAAAGGGTTTAAAGTAATGTGAAATGAAAAAACATTGTGTCTGTGGTAAGTGAGATTAAAAATAAGTGATTGTAACAGAGGGAGAAAAAAACGGTTGGTTGTTTTCTTGTTTGCTTTCTCACGTTCCCTGTCCGTGTCCTTTGCTTGTTTTAATTTGTTTATACACAGCAAATTGGTGATTACAAGGGTTAAATAAAATAGAAAAGAATGCAAGTGTTTTATAGGATTAAAAAAAATGGACCCGAGATGATGATTTGACGATGGACAGAAGTTGCATCATCTCTTTGGGCTCCTGGAAAAGCGAGGGTGTGACTGAGGAGGATAAATTCACTGTCTGTCCACGGGTTTAGCTGCTTCCTCTCCTCTGTGATGAACGACACTATGGCCGCCCCCCTCTGCTTCCCTGGCGTTAACTTGTCTTGCAGGCGACAGCTGCGTCCTCGCTCCGAGGTTTCCCTCCTCTACACTCTGCTGAGCTGCATCTCTCTGCTCACCGTCACCCTGAACCTGCTTGTCATCATCTCTATTTCCCACTTCCGGCAGCTCCACACCCCGACCAATGCCCTGATCCTGTCTCTGGCCGTGTCCGATCTGGTGGTGGGGCTGCTGGTGATGCCCATCGAGGGTCTGCGCTACATGGAGACGTGCTGGCTGCTGGGGAGCGTCATGTGTGCTCTGACCTCTCTTCTGTCCTACATTCTCCTCTCTGGTTCTTTGGGCAACATGGTGCTCATATCTGTAGATCGCTACATGGCCATTTGTGACCCACTCCTCTATTCCTCTAAGATTACACTGAACAGAGTGAAGATTTTAATCTGTATATGTTGGCTCTGTTCTGTCCTCTACAATGGTCTGATCCTGAAGGACCACATCACATGGCCCAACAGGTTCAGCTCCTGCTACGGGGAGTGTGTGGTGGTCATCAGCCACATCTCAGGCATATTTGACCTCTTCTTCTCTTTTGTTGGGCCCTGCACTGTCATGGTTGTTCTGTATGTGAGGGTGTTTGTGGCTGCCGTTTCTCAGGTGAGAGTCATGCGGCTGCAGAGAGTAGCCACTGCTGTCTCTGCTGCTCCAGCTGTGAAAAGATCAGAGAGGAAGGCGGCTGCAACTCTGGGTATTGTGATAGCCGTGTTTCTAATGTGTTTCTGTCCATATTACTACCCTGCCCTCGCAGGTGAGGACACCTCCACCAGCTTGTCTTATTTCTCTGCGCTGACTTGGGTCATGTTGCTCAACTCCTGTATGAACCCTCTCATTTACGCCCTCTTCTATCCTTGGTTTAGGAAAGCCATCAAACTCATTGTCACTCTCCGAATACTCCACATTCACTCCCGCAACACCAAAATACTATAATACTATAAAATATTACAAAATATAGCTCAATTCAGACGTGCAGACACTTTTCTCCCTCATGAAAATCACCTTATCTATGAAGTGTAAATGTCTGTAAAATGATGAAAATGACAAAAACACTATCCATGACTGCATCCAGCAAAAAAAAAAACCTTTGTAAAAAGATTCATAATTGTTTTGTTGAAGGCCAAAAGGTGTTTCTAATAAATTTGCTCTTTTTCTTTACGACCTTTTACTTAAGATTTGAGAAACAACTCATTCAAGAAAATTACATTTGAATTAATTAATCAAACATCCATCTCAAAGAAACGACTGATGGCTTGCCTATTCAAAAATATTAGCTGTGATGTACGCATAGTATGTCCTTTGAGATTTATACATTTTATGTAGTTATATATTTTAAAGTGGGTCTCCATGTAAAAATGTTTTGTTTAATTGTTTGTATGTCTGCTCATGATGTTTTTAGTAGCTTTGTTTGGTCTTTCTTGTCACTTTTTTCCCACACTGATAAAGAGACATAATTCCTAAAATGATCACTAGGAAAACAACAAATAAATAAACATGTACATGTATGGATAAGTTAGAAATGGATAAGTCAACATTTGAGAGCGAAAGGTCAAAGAGACAATTAAAATAGTCATTTGAAACTGAGCAAAAGATTAAAACATGTCTCGCTGAACCTGTGATCCTGCCATTACTGCTGTTTACTGTCACTGTCTGTGACACTGTCAAAATCACTGATTTCTGTTTTATAATGCATATACATTGTTAAAATGCTACTGTTATCTTCCTGGTGTATGCTGAAACCATGTCCCGCTTATGCAGACCTGCATGGACGCAAACATTACAATTCTGTAAACTACTCATTCCAGATCCTTCAATCACTTGTGCACATCATGAACACGATTCCTGTATTTTTAACTGAATGTAAATGTTTTGACACACAACCTCAAAAATCATGTCCATTATCCAACTCTTTACGCTGTGTTTATTGAAATGTTAGAGAATCCAAGCCATCAAAACATCTCAGAATAAGTGTATTGTTCTTATCAATGAAACATTGTTGCTGAACATTTTAGGCCCAAAGTCAAAAACACATACAGGCTGTAGCCACATGGTGGTGCTGTTGGATTGTATTGAGATGACAGGACGCAGCCACTGAACACAACAGACAAAGCTCATTCACTCACTCACTCACTCACTCATTAACTGCAGAGGATGAGTGAGCTACGATTGTTGTTATTCTTAGGTTCAGCTCCATCTTTGCCAATACCAGTATGTAAAGGCAATATTATCGAACATTTAACAACAATAAATGAATGTCAACTATCTCAAAATCATCATTACAGTTTTATTGTTTCCATATACATTTCACTTTACTAAATGTAATCCCTTTAAACTATAAACACACACTGCAGCAAAGTATCCTGAAAGAAATTCAGGATGTTATGTTTGGGTGAGGTGGGATTTGAACTTGCAACATTGGAGCTTAACCCCAAATAATAAAGTTAGTCTCTACAGCTATCAGCAGCTGCTGCGGCAAAAGCAAGAGTGCTGACCACCTGACCAACTGTGTGGCTAACAGCAGAAAAAGAAAAAGCTATGGAACTTAATAATAAAGCCACATCTGCCCATTTGTAATGATAAACATCTGACATTTATTCATTATTTACTCTGATAACTTATGAACAAAACGGAGGTACAGTTGGGACAGACGGCTACACCTGCTTCCATTTACAGCTCAAGCCAGTGTATGTAAAAACTGCCAATAGCAGGATACATTTTACACATGCTATTTTTAGATTTAAATCCGTAAACACTTTCACTTTGTCATTTGTGGTGCAGATTGATGGGCAGAAAAATAGTACTTCGTTGATTCTGTATGAGACATACAACATAAAGAGGGCACAAAATAAAACAAAACCTGAAGTCAGTAGTCAGCTCTATTATTTGACCCCAAAACTGAAGCCACTACACAATCAACTAAGACTCACATTCGCAATAGCTACAGAGCAACTAAACTGGATACACAAACACATCCCCAACCTGCTTATAAAAGCTCTGCTGCTGTGGGAGAAACACACAGGTGCAGCCAGTAAATCCTGATTAACAAAGAAACCTGTTTTTAGAGATTTGTGCTTCTCATAGAAAAGTGACACTCTATTGTAAATATTATGTGCAGTCTTTATAAGAAAATACTGTAATTTCTATACTCTGTTTATGATCTCTAATACATACATAAAACACCATTGTTATCTTGAATGTTATATAACATCTGGTGTATTTCTTTGGCTTTTTAATGTATATTAAACACTAATTACATGTGTAAAATACAATAAAATCGGCTATAAATATGGTCAAATTCTGCCCTGACACAAATAATCCTTTAAAAAGAGTTGGAAACTGAGTTTTCTTACATTTAGCGATTTCATACCTTTGTGTCTATTAAATGTATTTTAATCAATATTTAAATCAATAGTTAGACATCACAGATAACATTTCATGGTATGATGATATCCAAGCTCTTAGCTATCTTGTGTCATGTCAAGTATAATAACAATTCACTCCCAAGACCCAGTAAACATATTCTTGAACACTTCAGTATAAAATAAGGTATAATGTCTAGAACATGAAAATAGCCAGCACCACACAGTGGGTCTTCAGGCACAGACTCAAACTTCACTGAAGTAAAAGACTAAAATCGTCTGGGACCTTTATATAAAAATTCCAAACTTGGGCCCAAAGGTTTACATTACATTACACATATTTATAAACACAATGACGAGATGAGACTTTTGAAGTCATCCAAACCTCACATGTTCTGCGATTTGCACCAATTTTCAAACCAGACCTGCTGTTTTCTTACAACTTACAGCTTTTGTCTCCAAACTGTCTATGGCAGGATAAAGTCTGTCTCCCTAACAATCCAGCATAAAACTAAAATTGAGAACATGGAAAGGACAACAGTGAAAGGGGAGGGGGCAGGTCATGTGAAAAAAAGTGTCATCATAGTATTGGACACCATTCCAAAACAGAAGTGCTTGTTTCAGAACATCGTATAGTTCTATTGTTATAGTTGTGATGCAAAATGAATCTATACATATCAAAAACAGCAAGAGATAAAACAGGATCAAAATTAAATCACTACATTTTATAATGTTGTGATTTAATTCACATTTTATAATGTTTTATAATGTTGATAAGATGTGTCCAAACTTGTGGCTGGTAGTGTCTAACCTAATGTATTATTATCTTACTTTATAAAATATTGTTTACTGTTTATGCCAAATGATAACAAAACAATACACATGAGCTGTGTTTCCTTTAAGGAGGAGGAAGTCATGGACCAGTTGTCGTTATAACTTGATCGTAAGGGATGGGCCATGTGAAATCGACCGGGCCGCAGGTTTGAGACCTCCAATCTACAGTATGACGGCTAAGTAATCAAACTGACAAAAAAGGATTCTAAATAACCCGTCACATATTCTGTTTTCTAAACAAAATCTGTTATCTCAACAAGCAAATATAAAACCGACCATCTAAAGCTCTTTTTTTTATTCCACCGTCCATCACACTACTCAACAAGGACACAGGTTAATATAAGCACTGACTCTATACTCTATTTAACTGTGATTTATTTTTAGTGATGTGTTTTTAGGTTCTTTTATATTTGGTCTACTTATTTTTTGTAAAATGTCCACATTTTGGGGCTAATAAAAGATTATCTTATCTTTAGGGAGGTGACATAATTATCTTATTTATATTCTGTGAATTATATCCTTTGTTGACTGTCTGTCGTCTCAGTTGTGCAGTAACACTATTTACCCAAAGAGACATTTCCCCACTGGGACAATAACCTATGTTTGATTGATTTAAGTTGATTGAAATTGTTGTGGTATACTGTGTATTCAAGTTTATGTGTTTTGTTTGTGAAATCCACGAGGTGTCATTTGGGGGCTGATTGTCCTCAGCTGAGGGAGAACACAGGTTCACCCAGTCACCTCATTAACAGAGAAACCTGTGACCTAGATTCTGACTCTGTACATAACACTCTCTCACTCTCACTCATTTTCTACTGCTTTATCCTGAGGGTCGCTGGGTGCCTAATTCCAGCTGACATAGGGCGAGAGGCCGGGTACATCCTGGACAGGCCGCCAGTCCATCACAGGGTCACATAGAGACAGACAATCAATCAGTCTCACATTCACACCTACAGGTAATTTCCCCAAATCTGTATGTCTTTGCTGCAAAGGCAAGAGTGCTAACCACTACACTAACCGTGTGGCCTGTACATAACACACTGTTTAAAAAAAAAACTGCACGAGACTGCATTAAATATCTTAGAAAGACAGCATCTTTAATATCTGTACATATTCTGTTATCGTATTTGCAGTAAATCAGTAATGAACAGTATAAACCAAATCTGAATGCTCAAAAAAGTTTAAATATAAAAGGTTCTGATTATAGATATAAGAAACTCAAACTAAGTCTTAAATCTCTATATTTCACTCTTCACACATAAGCTGCTGATATCAGCTCAAACACAGAACTAGCCTGAAGATGCTGGGTCCACATCACATAGTGCTCTCTTTACTTCCCCGACCCTGGAAACACACAAAGGCCCTGTTCAGATTTGGTACTAAAATCCATAGCCCCAGTACTAGTGCACAAAAAAGTTAATCTAAAAAAGAATTTGATTACCTGCTTTAATGTATTCAATATTTAAAGCAAACACAAAATGCGGGTTAATGAGACTGACAACATTAATTTAGTCGCATTTGTGTATCATTTGTTATTATTGAAGTGATATATTTTTACCAGATATGGGGAATAAAGGACAATGGGACCAAATAAATCAGCTGCACTGATAGCTAAAGAACAGTCCTCAAGTGCCCAGAGTACATGGATGGTGATGTAATATGCGTTTTCAGACTACTTCTAACACAGGGCTGGAACATGTAGCCTGAGTCATCCCATCTCAAACGTGTTCTCAACACTTCTTCAACACATTCAAATGTCTGCTTAAAGCTGCCATTAGATTCAGACTTTACTTTGACTTGGGGAAACAAAGGGGTAGTACCTGCTGGAGAGCTTGCAGATCCTCCAGCACCTGCTGGGCGGCCAGTCTCAGGCTTGGCTTCTCACTTGTGGTGAGCTCCCTGACGCGAGCCTGGAGGTCCGGGTTGAGCAGGGTGGAGCCTAGCAGCAGCAGTGCCTCCTCTTCCAACAACACTGACTGCAGGAGACGCAGAGAGTGAAGACAAACCTCCCAATGTCCATCTGTCACAAAGAGTAGTCAGAGTGGACACTTAATTTTTTACAGAGACACAGACAGTCGGATTTAAAGCACATACTGTTTCCTACATAAGTATATCACAATAATATGAGTTACTTTGGCCAGAAAAATCATGACATTCAATTATCATTTACTATATGAAGGTGAAGAGGATTTTTAACAAATGAGGTAAGAGTGTTTTAGTAACAAATTACATGACGCGTTAATGTTATGTGTGAATAGTTTGTAGTAAAGTATGGTTGTTCAACATGAGACTGGTGCATCTCTCACCGTTCAGCACAGTCCAGATGAGAGGCATGAGTCTTGGGTTCTGAATAATTAGCTTCAGCCCGTTCACGTTTATGCTGACATTGTACAGAGCCATCAACATCAGCCTGAAGCAGAACAACAGAGACAGTGTCATGAAAACACAAGTAATGCACTGACACCCATTGGCCACATCTAGATAGCCTAAGTTTTAACTAACTTTATTCACTTGAACATTTTACTTAATTTGACTATTGGACACACCATTTCCTTTTTGCCCTTTTTAGTCCGCTCATAATTGTACACGTACACTTTCAGTTTGGGGAAGACACCGGAATTTATCTGCGTCAGAAGCTTCATCAAGATGTCCAGGAGGACTTGAGCTGAGGTGGACAGGAAGTTTCGTCCACACGATACAGCAGCTATGTCTGATTCATGAGAAATAACCACAAGACAGGTGAGTTAAGTTCTTTAACAAAATCATTTAGTTTCTTTGCCAATCTAAAATAGTAAAACTAAATATTGTTGGTTTGTGGACAAAGACATTTGAAGACGTTACCATTTGAGGTTTAGGAAACATGGATCAACATTTAACAACATTCTCTGCATTTTATGGACTGAAATACTGAACGACTGATTTAGAAAATAATCAGCAGATAAATCTACGATGAAAACAATTGTTGTGTTTTGTAACACAGAGGCTGTTAACTCACTGGTTATGATTCCAGCCAGTGCCAACACAAACTGGTGCTCTTTGGAGTTCTGGTCTTCGCTTTGAGTTTTCTCCTCCACATCCAAAGAGTCGACAAAGCTCTCCAGAGTCTGAGTAGCTATGAACAGAAATGACTGCAGGTTTGCCTGCAGCATCAGCACGCACAGGAAATTGTGAAACAAATCTGTTTATAGACAATTCCTGTGTATAGATAATCACATCTCACAAATAAGGATAACAATATATTACCACTATTATTAATAATATGATGATCAACCCATACATGCAGATGGAGACAACTCACATCAGCCAGCCAGTATTCAACTGTGTCCTCACTGGTAGAGCATTTCCACAGCAAACCACAGGTGGCAGATCCCAGAGCAGAGCAGAAGTCTGCCTGCTGCTGCAGCTCTGCACTGCTCTGCCACAGTTGCTCACGCAGCAGCAGCTTCTCCTGTACATACAAAGTTTCAAAATATTATTTTGATATTCATCAGTGTGTTCAGTGTGTTCAGTGACCACAACTATCCCTTCAAAAAGGACACATTGTGTGCATGGCTATAGGAGAACAGAAATCATTTTTCCATTCAACCCTTTAAACGAAAATCTGCAAAGTGTGAAAAGTGTGTAAAGAAATACACAAATACAACAGTACTTCTTACAGTCAGAGCTTCTGTCACCTGCCCTCTCACCTCTCTCTCTTTCTGACATTCAGTCTGCACAGCATCCAGACGAGACTGAAGGTGCAAACATTCCTGATGCAGCTGCTCCTGCTCCTGCACAAGGTGCTCTCTCACTACACACACAGACACACACATAGGTCAGTGCCTCATATACTAACCACGCTTCAGAAAGAGTGAACATGATTCGGCAGATGCATAATATGAGTTCTGGTATCGGGCTGGTTTTGTCCCACAGACCTGGCACCCCCGATATAAACAATAGTCAGACTCTGCATCCACACACCTGTGTGAGCTTTTTGGGCTTTATGCAGAGTTCCAATAAGGTCACTGTTCAAGACTCTGGGCAAGAACTCCCTCAGCTGCATGACTTCTGTGGTCAGCCTCTCTAAATCTCTCTTCCTCACTCTGACAAAGTCATCCTAGGAGAAATCGAGAGAAAATCAACTTAGGCTCACAAAGGTGATCATGCTGTATACAGTGCATGACCCCTATCCACAAACTAAAATAACAGTGTGAACATAAGGTGACACATTGCATATATACTTTCACAAAAATCATGAAAATAGGTTCTGTGAGTTCAGTATTTTAAATTTGAAGATTTTCTGATTTCTTTGCTCTTCTATATCTGAGTATCTTTGGTTTGTAGACATAATTGGTCTTTTAAGGTCATTGGCATTTTCAGGTTTTAACAATTTTCAGACATTTCTAGACAAAACAAATAAATTGATCAAGAAAGCATTGATCAATAATAGTTGCAGTTCTTGAAATTACCCTATGAAATGCTATGAAACGTTCAAGCAGATTGTGTCTTGATTGTGTCACTTTTCATTGATTTAGCAATGTTTTTTTTATAGTATGTGACTTGTGACAATGTCTACCTTTGCTCCATGACTCAGAAACAGAGGATTCCCACCTACTGGGGCAGACATTTTGTTGCTGGTGTGTTGTTTTATCACAAACCTCTTCTTTGTCTTCACGTCCTATTTTCCTGTGTGGGTTGTTAACATAATTGGTCATTGTAATAATAATATTGCTCAGTATGCTAATGCTAAGACATGTTAATGTAATTACATAATTGCTAATTTTATGTTGATATTGGATTTATTGTTTTCAATATGTACTTGATTTTGCTAATTTGTAAATATCGAAGCAATACATGAAATAAAAAGTCCTTCAGTTTTGGCCAAAGTGGACCACATGACATAGAACTACTGTGCTACTAACAAAGCTAAACTTCAATTAAGCTACTTCCTAAAGCCTTAATAACTCTGTATTTCATAGAGAGTGAAATGGTTGTTGCAAAACCAACATCATTAAAAACTTAACAAACGAATTTACAGTGTTTATGAGGGAGTATGGAGATTTGGCTCCATTAAAAATATATTTTAAGTTCAATTAGGATTCTTTCTTACTTGTATATTGAAGGGTATACATCCGACCTGTAGGGGGCGCGGCCACTGTGCCGACGATTTGAGTTAAACGCCACCGCTCAAAACATTAACAAACTTTCGCGACCGACTTCGTAAAGAATTTAAATCCAATGAAAATCCAAAAAGGACAATGAAAATCCAAAAAGGACCCGAGGGGGGCAGCAAATACGCCGTTGCAGCATGTAGTCTGCCACAGAGAGCGAAAGCGGAAGTAATATTCCAACACTCCGGGTTGTTCAGCTCCAGTCCGGGTTTTGAGATTTTCCAGTTTCTCCGATAAGCAGATCTCTTCCTTTGTGTTTGAACGTTTGATATTTTTTTTTAAATCTGTCATTTATGGGACCGGGAGTAGCGGAGAGAAACGTTTCTGTCCGTCATAGCTCATTCATGTCGGCGGGACAAGGACCAGACTTGTCCGGTGATGAGGTGTTTGTGAGCCGGTTCCCCATCCATCGCGCCTGTCGGGATGGAGATGTCGGGGCTTTGGTATCGCTATCAGGACAGCTCTTGACCCGTGCTCCTCTTACTACTGAGGACTCCTGCCATGGATGGACCCCCTTGCACTGGGCTGCACATTATGGACAGGTACTTTCTAATGTTTAAAACAAAATCATTGTCAGATTGTTACGGTTTCAGTTTTCAGGCATTTTCAAAGGCTACGAAACTTAGCTTTATAAACTGTAGCCAACCTCTGTCACAGCGTAATGCGTTCCCCTCATAATTCTCAACTAAAATGTCGGACGGTGGCGAGTAATGTGCATGTTCAGTGTTAATAATGTTACTCAGTGAAGTTTGCTATATTGCGTCCGCATGTCAAATTGTTACTGTATAATAAAGTTATCTAACGTTTAATAATAAAAAAAAAAAAAAAAGTAAACGGGTTGGAGTCTTTTGATTGGTTCAGGTGTAACCAATGGCGACGCAGGCGCCAAACCATAAACAGGAAATGTACTGTACATCAAACTATATTCAACTATTAAGAGAAAAAAAATTAAAGGGTTAGGGCTTTTAAGTCATTCTTTGAAAATTGAAGTCCATGGTGTTTTCGTTTTCATAAGTTTAAGGACATTTTGCCTTATTTACAAAATGTACTATTTTCTGTTTTCATTCCTATATGCTCAAATCAAAAATACACATAAAAAACAGGCTGATAGAAACCTAGTAGCAATTTATTGTCATGTTTTGCATGCTGTATTACTTCCCATGCAGCTGGAGTGTGTGATGCGCCTGGTGCAGATGGGTTGCGAGGTGAATGTGGTGACCAGTCATCTCAACCAGACACCAACGCACACTGCAGCTTTTGGAGGACATCCTCACTGTGTGGTGTGGTTGACTCAGGCTGGAGCTGATGTCAACAGTCAGGTCAGTTATCCAGAACTGACCTGTATATACTATACTATCTGAATGCAGTTACAATGCTCCTGTGTGGTGAATGCTTCAGGTGTTCACCAGTACCTGTTTAAATTTAACATTCTGAGCGATTATCATTGTGTTTTCAGGACGTTGTAGGTGAGGCTCCCATCCACAAGGCAGCTCGCTCAGGTAGCCTGGAGTGTATCCAAGTTCTGTTGATAGCAGGAGCTAAACCATAGTAAGTATCCTGCTGTTTATGTGCAGCAGCTCTGTTTTTAACTGGTAAACATGCATTTCTTGAAAAGGTATTTAGGATTTCCCCAGTTCTGCATGTTGCCTCTCAGTTCACTGTTGCTTGTGAATTGCTTCTGAATATATATGAAGATTCAGGGACTACATTATACACCTTAAGTAATTATGTATTCCAGATATTCCAAATGTATTATTGGCTGTTATAAAACAGCTGATTGACCACAGATTTCTCTAAGTGAAATATATTCAAAAAAGTCATAGTTCAGACTGATAATCTTACTTAGGTTTGTTGTTTATTTTCTCCAGTATCTATCTGCACTGGTTAGTTAGTGTGGATGTTGACATTTTGCAAAGGCAGGAAAGCTCATGTGTGACACTCTGACACATTATTTTGACAATATTACTATATTTAAAACATGTAAATCGCTTGGGTAAGAGAGATCAATTGTTTCAGCAGATTTTGTGCAAGGTACTTGCTGTGAAAAATGGTGTTTCAGTTAGAATCTGAATCAAAAACTGTATATTTTTTATAACCAGGAGGACGACAAATATTCAGCTCATTAAAAAAGATAAAGTTCATAGATTACCTGTCCTGATGGAATTATTTTGATAATTAAATGTGAAAACGTACTTGGAACAGTGAAATCCTTTCACCTTACATTTTGGTAAGAAACTAGTTGTTCCTTTGCATCATAAGTTCCAGGTTTAACATAAACCACTTAGATGGTATTCTGGTGAGCGAGACAAAACCTTCAAGTCTCTCACATGAAATATGAACACAACTTTTTTCCATTCGAGATTATGATGATTATTAATGGACAATGCTGCTATACATTATTATGCCTCAGTGTTCAGAAATGTAACTTAGTTTTGGTGATGGATTTGAGGATGAATTCCATGTCAGTAAATACACATGAGTTTTTCAGCCTCTCACGCATGGCACCATTAGTTAAGAGTGTACAACCATTTAACCTGACACTGTGTCATTGGTCCTAACTTGTTTTGCATTCTTAATATTTGCTTGTTGATCATGTGCTTATATTGTGTAAAGATCAACCAAACTGTGCTGGCATAGACCAACACTCTGCACATTCTGATGTTTTACAGCTATTCAATTTGAACATGATTGTCTCAAGTAATGGCAGAAAGAGGAAGCAGTCCGTATAGGCACTGCAGAGTGTGGCACGCATGCATCAGCCAACGTCTTACAGTTGTGGCAATGTGTGTTCACAATCGCTTCCCTACAGTTTCTGCAGCTGGCACGCTGGCGAGGTACTTCCTGCCGTGAATGGTTTCAATGCTAGGAAAAACACAGATAATTATGGTAGAAAATGTGTAGACATGCATGCCTAGCTTACAACTAACTACAGACAGTGCTAACAAACTGAACTAACTGGACATACCACAGGCGTTAGTGAAGGAAGGACAGAAATGATTAATGTGTCCGGAGATCATGTATACATTTAAATGCTTTTAATAGTTTCTAATTAATCATTTGTTTTGATTTTATTAACATTGTTGGTATTAAAGGATGTTCATATTTTTTGAGGTGTGGTTGTGACAGGTACTGACTACACTGTCCGTGCAGCATGAGCTCTCTGCACTGAGAACCAGCTTAAGATATGGAGGCTCACTCTCATTTAAAATATGAGTGTCATATGCTTGTTCTAGGTGCAAGGTGCACACAGCTCAGGACGGACTAAATGTGTCAGAACCTGAAATTTATCATAGTAGGATCAAGTGATACAGAGAGTTTAGAGATGAGATGCTGCTATGCCCCAACAGGAAGTCATTTGGCTCACTCTCTCTTCTTCTCCCACAGTTTAAGGAACAACAAGGGGCAGACAGCCGCAGATCTGGCCCACTCACACGGCTTCCTCGACTGTTTCAGCTTGATCTCCAGTGCACACAAGCACATGCTGCAGGCCGGTGATCTCCATATAAATGATGTGCAGAATGGAAACGCACCCTGCGTTCAGGGCCGGCTCAGCAGAAAGAGGCTGATGACCAACATTGACTGTGGACATATGAAGAAAGCAAGGAGAGCAGAGAGTAAGAAGTCAGAGAGTGTCATTTTGTTTTGGAGTATTGATCAGGCAAATGATGTTGTTTGTGTCTGCTGCAGACGTGTTGGTGCAGATGAACAGCAGCAGTGAAGGCGAGGAGGTGGAGAGCATGAACATAGAGTCTGCACACAAACTCCACTCAGGTGGGAATGAAGTTTCTTGATGCTATGCTGATAAAACTATGTATGCATGCTTATCAAGTTGTTTGCTTTTTACTCCTGGTCAGGTGATGACACCATCCAAGATGACCATCATCACACACTGTCCCATGCTGCCCAGGATGGGACAGTGTGTCCCATGCCGTCCCATGCTGCCCAGGATGACCCTGAGCTGCCCAGAAGCTTCCACTCAACACCACCCCCTCCAGATAATCAGCTGGCAGCACAAGCAGCGCAGACCCAGAACTCGGCCAACATGTGTGGCTCTCTGCACCTGAGCAGGAGTCCCAGCAGCTGTGTGTCCCAGCGACCAGGCTGGGGGGGGCTGATGGGAGAAGACTTCAGCGAAATCCAGTATTACGGACACTATCACGGCTTTGGAGACACAGCAGAGGAGCTGAGTGACAGCGTCGGTGTCCAGGTGGAGCACAAATACAAGCAGGCTGTGGCCAGAACCATCCACCTCTACCACAGCTTATAAATAGACAGAGGGTTAGCTTTTACAGCTGCAGGAGACAGGGAAGGGGGGTACAACATTTTGATTTGCTCTGATTTGCGTTTTGAAACCTAAAAATCAACCACTCAATCCCTAGAGAAATTTAGCATTTTTAATTTGTGGGTGTTTGGTGACTTTGTGTCTCTGAGGTAAACCTGAACAAAGCATTTCAAACACCAATAACCAAAAATAAAACATTTTAAATTTGTAAAGGATGCAGCAGAGGATCAACCCTGTGTGCTGTGACATGAAATTGCTGATTTTCTCTTTGGGCTTTGGTGTGAGGAATGAGCAGTTTACAAAGTCACACTAGCATCAGTTTCCAGATAGAAAATGCTTTCTAACAGTGAGATAAATCAGAAAACATATTCTTAAGACTATCCCAACTATGCACAATTTGAATGCAGCATTACTTTGTGGTTTAGTGGTGCTAAATGTGGTCATTTTAAGCAGCGTTCACTGCAGACCTGGCTGAAGAAACTAATATTACAACTTTTCAGGGGGATACACTTTTTCAACCTATATTTTATTTGCTTCAGACTGAACAATGGCTCTGTGACCACTCCTACAGTGCTGAGAAATAATTTTTCTCTCACTCACTCATTTTCTACCGCTTTATCCACTAGGGGTCGCGGGTGCCTATCTCCAGCTAACATAGGGCGAGAGGCAGGGTACACCCTGTCCATCACAGGGCCACATAGAGACAGACAACCATTCACTCTCACATTCGTACCTATGGGCAATTTAGAGTGTCCAATTGGCCTAATCCCCAAATCTGCATGTTTTTGGACTGAGAGCGGAAGCCAGAGTACCCGGTGAAAACCCATGCACACACGGGGAAAAAAACATGCAAACTAACAACAAAACCATGCAGAAGGGCCCTTGTTCTGACGGGGTCACGAACCTGGGACCTCTTACTGCAAAGGCAAGAGTACTAACCATGACACCAACTGTGTGCCCCAGCTTCACTACTATTGGAAATATAAGCACTCATGTCAAGCTGAACACTGAAGTAAACTTTCATACTAGGAGAGGTAGCTACAGCAGCAAGGGAGGCAACAAGGAGGAGCCCCGAGCAGTATTACCCTTCTGCCTGCAAGGGAGAGAGGTGTGTGTGTGTGTGTGTGTGGTTGTGTGCTGCATGAATGTTTACTCCAGTGTTGACTTCAGTGCTTAAGTTTCCAATAGAAGTGATTGGTGCTGCTTTCTGCTCGCTCCCGTTCGCGTCGTCATTTCTTGTCCTCCTATTTTTTTGGAAATAATTCCAGATATCCATAAAAATGTGACCATGGATGAATGACTCAGCGACCTACTCCCCTCTCTCTACTAAATCTAGATATCTAGCTAATAAACAGCTTCCAGTCCAGGGCAGGCACGGCCCCCCAATGCCCGCCCATGCCGCCAGGCCTGATTCACTGTTAAACTGAGACTGAGTTCATTCCATCTGAACTTAAGTAGCTCTCAGGAATAGACAATGAATGAGTAGTATGAACAACAAATTAAGAACAATTACTTTTGCACTAAGATAGTGATGTCAAATTGCTGATTTAAGGCAGCTGTATTTTTGGATGTAAAGAATGTGAGGATCACATTTGTGGATCTTTTCATGCACCAGCTTCCATCTTTTATGCTCATGTTATTTTTTAAAATTTAGCTTTTTGCCTGTTAAGTCCAGCCAGAGTACAACTATCCCTGCCTGAACTATAATATAGGCCTTTTTTCATTGCAAACATTTTGAAAGGATCACAGTCGGTGGAAACAGGCACAGGTGTGACTTACATGAACACAGTCATCATTAGTGTTAGTAACACCTTTGATTTTCCTGCTGAAATTTGTCAAAATGTCTGGTGGGGAAAAGGCCACACACACTCATGTTACTTCCTATAATGTATTCCTGCATTAACAACATTCATGTTTCTAATATACTGCTAGTGCTTTTCACGATTAAGGGCTAGTTTAACATGTGTGTGTGTTTATGTGTGTGTTAATGGACACTTTCCTGCATGTGTCCTGTCCTTCAGCACAAACAACTGCACTGAAAGAAAAAAAAAACCCTGCTGGCCTTGATCAACCAAAGGGATGTTTGTGTGTTTCTACAATCCGGTTGATATTTATGTGTTAGAGCAGATTAATGATTGTGTTCATGCAGAGCTGCTCCACAAATAGTTTAAGGGAATCTTGTGTAAACACTACATCAGCTTTGTGGGAAAGTGCACCAAGTGCCAAAGGCAGACTTTCCTGTTTCTGACAGCTGTTTCAAATGGTTTCTGGTTGCATCTCTTTTTCCTATTAAAACTTTTTGGCATTTTCATAAATCTGTTTGTGTGTGTTTTTTTTTATGTGAGGATAATAGTGGTGGTGATGGTGTTAGTGTGGTGGAAAATGTTGTCTTGACGCACTTTCTGTGTTTGCATCCACAGAATTGCAGTTTACTCACTTACTCATTTAACCATCTGTGAGTCTAAGTGAATGTTTGTACCCAATCTGAAAAGATTTCCTGCAGGCAGATAAATTCAAAAACTCCTAAAAAGATTTGCTGTAGG
The DNA here is from genome assembly GCA_016785285.1 of Brachirus orientalis. Lineage (NCBI taxonomy): Eukaryota > Metazoa > Chordata > Actinopteri > Pleuronectiformes > Soleidae > Brachirus > Brachirus orientalis. The sequence continues at coordinate 807,793 of JAFBJR010000129.1, forward strand.
CATTCTTGAAATACTTTGTTCAGAAAATTGAGATGCATGTAGCCTATGCAGGGATGGGAACAAACCAGGCTGCCACAGGGCTCTTGTCAGACCAGTTTCTCCATCACAACCAGGAATAGTTTTATATAATGCTTTATTTTTAATCTTAGATTATAAATTATAAAACCTGTGGGGCAAAACATAAGCTTGTGCTGTATTTTATTAAAAAAAAACAATGTAAAGAGGCTGAGGATGGATCACCTCCTCAAATCCAGTTGAAGGGTCTTCTGCAGACTGGCAATGCTGGCGTCTAGAGCTTCCAGACCATCTCTGAACGCCGCCTCGTCTCTTGTGTTAAATGTTGACTCTGACCACTCTGACTCGGCATCACACTGGGACAGTGTGGAGTCCAGGCGCCGCCCACACACCTGGAGCTCACGTGAGCAGTGAGACTGGAGGACAGGACGTGCTGGGACACCCACAGCTCTGACATCACCTCCTCTCTCTGTCTCTGCAGATGCCTGCTGAGTGTGTGTGGCACCAGGGCGGTCGAGAGACATCAGGTAGTGAGTGATGCGTTCGGTGGGAGGCTGATGTGGTGGCGGCGTCACTGAGCTTTCCACGACTGGAAGACGAGCTGATGAATCCTGACTCTGAAGCAACCTGAGTAGAGAAGGAAGGAGGTTAATGATTTCTTTCTCATAATCATCTACTGCACCCACATTTCTCATGCCCACATTTTTTTTTACCACAGTCTTTGTGAGGACACTCAGACGTAATGCATGCCCTGACTTCTTACCATAACCTTAATTATGACAACTACATCCCTAACCCTAAAAGCAAGTCGTAACCCACAAACAGCATGTCACAAAATGTCACACAAGCCCACCTCTTCAGGTTCCCTATCTCTTCCAGTCTTTGTTTGGAGAGTGAGACAAACTCACTCTTCTCTCTTTCCACTTGCACCAGGATGCGTTTTGTTGCTTCCAAATCTGTGGAGAAACAGAGGATTTAAAAGAAAAAAATCAAAATGTCGCCAGTCCATCACAGGGCCACATAGAGACAGACAATCATTCACTCTCACATTCACACCTACAGGCAATTTAGAGTGTCCAATTAGTCTAATCCCCAAATCTGCATGTTTTTGGACTGTCAATAAAAACGAAATAGAACACATTTTGCTTGATTTGACTTGTATGAGCTGTAGACCACTGATGTCATTAAATCCAAACCTGTCCTGATGATGGTGTTCTCGGCCTCTCTGCCTCTTAGCTCACTCTCTGTGTCCTGCAGCGCTGCCCGCAGCTCAGTCAAGTCGTGCTGCAGTTCCTGCAGTCGCCACTGAGCAGCAGTGAGCTCGTCCCGCAGTGTCGTCACTATGGAGAAGCACACATGCATGTCCAGTCAGTCACACTGCTGTGAACTTGACAAGGAGCAGCACTAAAGCATATCTCATACTCTCCAGTCACCCATTATTAAACCTATACCTAATTTTAACCCAAAAATCTAAGGCTTAACCCTCAAGAAGTCATTGTCATGGTCTTAAGGTAAAATTTGTCATCTCAACCATTAAGAGATGTGCACTTTACCATCAGAGTTAAAGTGTGTCTCTGTGTTCTGTTGTCTCTCTGCTTTCCCTTTCTCCATTAGCTGCTGGTTCAGAATCTTCACGTGCCTAACACACAGACAAGTTTACTGTAGCATAATGATGCAGGTAGACACAAACATACACAGAGTCATCAGGTGTGTGTTGTTACCTGCGGAGCTGAATGTTCTGGCTGTGCAGTGATGACAGGTCTGAAACACTCTCATTGTGGACATTTAAGGCCATAGCCTCCTCCAGGTGACTGAGCAGCCTCTCTGCTATACTGCCTGCATCCACGCACGCACACAAAACCAGACTTAAAAACCTGAATTACCACATAAAGATATGGAATTTGTGGGGAAAAATAAAGTTTGTGAGGTCACAGTAAACATCTGAGAATAATCTGAAAGGATTCTCTCCTGGCGTTTCTGAACACAAGGTAAAAAAGTAGGTTTGGAAGCAACACTGACTTTAAACTTTCATGAACTTTCATATACCAAAATCAAATCAGTTCATCCTTGAGTGAACGTTTGTGGCAAATTTGAAAGGATTCTTTTGAGACATTCCTGAGGTATTGTGTTCAGAGGACAAACTGAAAACATAATAACAGACAAGTTACCTTGTCCGGCGATCAGAGCCTTGAGTTCTCCCAGTAGATACTCCACCGTCTTCTCTTTCACTGCCCTCTCTGTGCTGATGTGTGCAACCTGAGGGATTTCATCAACACGTCCAGGGTCTAAGCGCATATTCGACACCTTCGAGGAATAGCCAAGTTTGTGTGGAGACACACGTCCGACAGCTGTACGCGTGTCTGTGGCAGCGCAATGGGTGTTAATGTCTCTCACGGGCACAGACTCCTCCTCTTCGGCATCATGTTCAGCTCCAACAGGCAGTCGGCCTGGCGGAGCAGATGACTGGTTCACAGAGAGAAGGAGAGAGCTCTGAGACTGAAATGGAGAGATGGAGGTCTGAGTCAAAGGGTTGGAGGTCTTGGCAGAAGAGATGGAGGTCTGGGTAGGAGGTATGGAGGTCTGCAGCTGCTTTGGAGTGACGGAGGGGGAGGCTTGAGCTTTCCTGGGGGTTTGCCTCTGAGGTGGATGCAGCTTCACTCCTGAATGAGCAGCTGGAGACTTCTGAGCTCTCCTTGGAGTGGTGCCTGCTGCTCCATGCTGAAGAGACTGAGGATTTTTCTGGACTGCAGACCGAGATGATGGGTGAACATTTGGCAGATTTACACAAAGAGTGCAATAGCATAATTACTCTTACCTGTCTTTTTAGGTAGTCTCTTCACTGTCTTTGTCCCCAGTGAGGTGGATGGTCTTGATTTGGCTGCTCTAATCATTGCTGCTTTAGGAGGGCTTGGCGGGGCTTTTACACACAAACACTCACATTATGATAAACTAGGACTTTGTGTTATCTGTTAAATCACTTTAAATCCCAAAGTGTGGGCAGTGCTCCAGAAAATGTTAGAAAATGTTGATCACTGTTTCCAAATGTCTTGTTTTGTTTACAGACCAAATGTATCCCGGACATTTAACAAGCTGAAAAATCAGGGAGCTTATCGCTCTAAAACAGGGTCTCAGACATTTGTCTTGAATTTTTAGGTGACCTTAAACTTGCTTACAAAATATAAATATATAATTTTTTTTCCAGTAGAGTTTAACAGTATAACAAAGAGAAATAAATGAAGTAAAATAGATAAAGCAGTAAATCCTCAGAAAGAGCAGCAGCAAATACAAAATGGTTGTGTTTTTGCTTGATTTTAATTTTTTTTTTTTCAGTCAATTAATCAACACCACTATAGGCTGAGCTTTAAAGGACATTACATAAGAAAAAAACCTCTGACCTGTGTGGTCAGCCTGGAGGATGTCAGTGAGCAGGGCAGCACAGCGGTCCAGACCTTTATGCAGAGAAGTGACCTGAGAGCACACAAACACAGCTGTGAATGTCACTGAGCACAAGGCAGGATTAAGCAATCCAGGATTTCAGAGAGAGCCAGGCTAGCCAGGCTATGAGTCAGCCCATCCTGGCTTCATACATTTTAAGTCATTCAAATAGGCAGCTTGACTGGAACAATTTAATAATACATTTTCTGAAACTGAATGATCAGGTCTAATTGGACACTTCTAACATCTTTTTAAATGACATGAAGGCAGAAACATCTGGCTGTAGATGTTTTGCCTGACTGCACCTAGTATTGATTTTATAGATAATTTGCTGACTATGTTGTATTCTGTATATTTTTAAATTGTATTCTAAGGGCTGTACTTTAAAAATGTTTTAGCCCTGTCCAGTCTATACAACCACAAAAACCACACATACAAAATAATGGGTCTAGCCTTTTTTTTAGCTCCAGACAAAATGCTCAATGTGAACAATAAAGTATTACAGTTGTTCCATTAAGTTTACATACCCTGGCAACCTTTCATTCACTCATGGTTGGTGGTTGAGTGAAGCCGATTATTACCAAACAGTTGCATTTTTTTTAAATCATTATGACAACAGAAACTACCCAAATGACCCTGATCAAAAGTTTACATACCCTAGTTCTTAATACTGTGTGTTGGCCTTTTAACATCAGTCAGCTTGAAGTCTTTTGTGGTAGTTGTAGATGAGGAATCTTATTTTCTCAGATTAAAAACCTACCCATTCTTCTTGGCAAAAAGCCTCCAGTTCCTGTAAAGTCTTGGTCTGTCTTGCATGAACTGCACATTTGAGATCTCCTCAAAGTGGCTCAGTGAGGTCAGAGGTCAGGAGACTGCTGTAGCCAATGACAGGTCAACTCAGCCTTGTGTTTTGGATCATTGTCATGTTGCAACATCCAAGTACGTCGCATGCGCAGCTTTTGGGCTGATGAGTGCAAATTTTCCTCCGGTATTTTCTGAAAACATGCTGCTTTCAACTTGCCCTCAATCAAGTTCCCTGTGCCTTTGTAGGTTACATATCTCTAAAACCTCAGCGTGTTTCACAGGAATGGTGGACTTTTTTATCATAGACCTTGTTGACTCCTCTCCAAATCTAGTGGCTGTGGCCGTGAAGTTCATTTTTCACTTCAAATAACTTTGCTGCAGAACTTTCGAGGCTTGTCTCTGTGCTGTTTGGTGTATTGTAAGCGGGCTGCTTTGTGGCACTGGTGCAGTAATGGCTTTTTTTCTGACGACTCAGCCATGTAGCCCATTTTTCTTCAAGTGCCTCCTTATTGTGCATCTTGTGCATCAGTTTGAACACTGCTGATTGGCATTCTATTCCTTGGATATTGTTTTATATCCTTGCCCTGTTTTATAGCGTTCAACCATCTTCTCTCACAGATATTTTTATAATTCTTTTGCTGTCCCCATGGTTCGGAATTAAGAAACATCACTGCAGCACTGGGTGAAACATGCAGGGGTCAGTCAGGAGCCCAGAAACTCATTGACTTTTTATACACACACACACTGATTAGAAACAAACTGATCATAGGCGAGGATGGTAACATTTATACCTGTGTGTTAACTGTTATCGAGCCAAGACCTCCAGGGTATGTAAACATTTGATGAGGATCATTTGGAAAGTTTGTGTTGTCATAATGAATTTTAAAAAAGAGCAAAATGCAATTGTTTGATGAGAAACGACTTCACCCAACCACTAACCAGGAGTGAAAGAAGGTTTTTGTATTAACATTCATATTATCTGAAAAGTGGCCAAAAAAAAAACACAAATAAACTTGTAAACTTATGAGCACAGCTGTATGTTTACATCCGTCTATAAAACACCTGACAATTCTTCTCTTCATGTCCTCTCTTATGTATACAGTGGTTGCACACGTGCTGAATTCTTGTACCTGCTCCTCAGCGTCAGTGGAGTACAGAGAGAAGGCTGATTCTGGACGGGCAGATGCAATCGCCCTAACAACACATGTGACAGCAAGAGTTAGCAGCATACTAACTATAGCATACTGTGTAGAAATGCTGATGTGCTCACGGTCTTCTGGCCTGCTGCACTTTGACCCCTCCTGTCAGCCTCCCCGACGTCACCACCTGCTGGCCACACCAACAGGGCACAGTTAAAAGGAGGGAAATCTACCACCTGACCCACAAAATTACCACTGTCATGTGAACTGGATTAGCCAAAGGTACATTTCACAACATTTAATGGCATATTTGTTCCATTGTTGTAAACTGTAAATTGACAGATGATGCAGCTCACCCTTCACATGTCCCTCACTCATGTCATGAGCCATGAAGTCTATCTTTAACTCAAATTTAGTAAAAAAAAAATGTAACTATTATCTGGAATGGTTAGTACTACTGTTTGTAAAATAAATGTAAAATAGCTCATGACCAGATGATTATTGAAGAACATTGTGAGCAGTCTGAGTCAACAAATATTAAGTATTGATCATGGATTGCTTTCTTCATCATTTGCACTCACATAAAGTATTCCTTATTATCTGTATAAATGTGGTGAAAGTATGTAAAATATTTCTTGTTTGTATAGTTGATAGTGAAAGTTTCTTATGTTTACATCTTAAATCTTAAACATTTTATTTATAAATCATAGTTTTATGCGTACGTGTAGATTTTGGATTTACCCTCCTACATATTTCAATATTTCATAAGTTGTAAAGTGCCTGAAACCGTGATACTTTAACACAAAATCGTGCTATCGGACAGGTCTGTTTGTTTATATTACATGCTACTGTCTCTAAAAGGTTGTGTCATCCACACTTGCAGCAGTTAGTCACTTGTCACAGACTAATGTGAAACGAATCGGCTGTGTTAGCTGTTGTGAAGTGTTTTTGGATAATCTTACCTTGTGTTTGTTTGTTGCTTTCATGGTTAGCACGTTAGCTGCAGCACCAAAGCTAACATCTGAAAGCTATTGTTCGTTCGCTGAATGTCCGCTTCAACTTTTGTTTGACAGATACGGCTCTATTTTGAGCAATTTACTTCTCTCGTGACTTCATTTCTAAAGCTTCCGCTTGATAAACAAGTTTTGAAACTGGAAACACGCCGCAAACCAATCAGACGAAGAGCGTTGTGTGGGCAGAGCTTCCGGACTAAGAAGTGTTTCTCCAATCAGCGATTGAGCAAAAGTCCCTATCGAGCCCCACTGGGGGGCGCTAAAGTTCCACAGACGACGCTCTTTACATTTTTGGGCTTTACATAATTCATATTCAAGTGAACTACAGATGAGCCATCATAAATAGCAGCAATGTGGGTGTAGCTACGTGATGAGGAAGTACTTGGAGTATTTCTGCCATTAAACATCAAGCAGCTTCCAAACACCCCCCACTGGAGGGCACCAAAGCTCCATCAGCGAAGCCTTCTTTGTTACGGGTGCAATATGCAAGATACGATTATATAAGGAGAATCCATTTCGGCAGTTCCAGAACGCCGCAATAAATAAAAACCAAACAAATATGGCGAGACTAAATATTAAAATATAACCTATATAACTAAAAAATAACTATATATATATATATATTTACACACAATTAAAAAACAATGCCATTATATAGACTTTAAATTCAAAATAAAAATACACAAATCTCTTCTAATCTACTGTATAGGATAAAATGGTAGATTCCCATTGTCCTGACCAGTGTCAAACATTTCTTACTTTAAGGGAGACGCTATTGATGTATAAATGATTGAGATCCATTTAGTTTTTTCCCCCTTCTCCAATTTTAATGTCAGCATGGCTGAATTTCCTTTTACAGGGTAACACTTTCCAGATAAAAACTGTCTCCAACACTGGATTTCAGTTGTTCTATTGACTTATCTTTGTTAATATTTAAGTTGACATTCCCTTCAATTGAATTAACATTGTTCCCTTTATTTGTATATGTTCATGCTGATTATGTTCTAACAAGACAAAAATATAACCTCAGGAATCTGCATGGGTAATTCAGCGAATCTTCCACTATTAAACAAATTTAGTAGATCAAGGGAACTAAGGGGTTTCATAAAATGTAGTAGGGCGCACCATCAGTGATTGTTGGACAGAGATTGTTAATTTTGAACAATTTGTTTAGCCTTGTAGCCCTAATTTTGTTGTCTTGTAAGGTGAATCTAATCTAATTGAAGGATCCTACAAACGTTCAATCGTACAGCAGACAGCGAGGAGACACTTCCATTGACAGTTTAAGTGAATTTCTAAGACTTTCATTCAGAAACCTTTGCTTGGACCACATTTATTTTTGTCATTCTTCATCTTCAAGACATTAACCATTTTAACAATAAGTGATTCAAGTGCTTATTAAAAAAACAATGTAAAACAAAAACTGGTCCGTGAAGAGTAACATGATGTGGTTTCACCATTTAACATCACTTGACATTTTCAGTCTTATCCTTTTTCTACTGTAACAAAACTACTCTAGTAAAACAAGCTGAAAATCTGTATCTCACTTAACATTTTCATCTATTTTTCCCCCCACAGAAAAACTGCTGTGATAAAACTACAACAACCTGAACAACTGAAAAAACCAATAACTCAGGTCAGTGTGGTGCTACTGCTGTCATAATCCCTCTACTCCCATTCTTCATCATCAGCTGCAGCTTGAAGCGCCGTCTCCTGGCTATTCACTGCACTGCCTTGAAATGATCCTTTATGGTGAACCTGAGGACAGAGGGCACAAAGTAAGGACACTGAGGACAGAAAGCACCAGTAAACATGACAAACATTTTATAAATCAGAAAAATCAGTCTCATTGCCTTCCTGGAGTCTGTGGAGGTAAAGTTCTTCCTGGTAGGGTTGAAGTCTTCTCCTGTGCCGGGGCTGTTGAACGCATACTCCTCTAACCAAGAGGGCACTTCCTGCTGAGCCTGTCAATCCCGCCCAACACAAGCAATCAAGACTCAGACCCACTGTATTTTAAAAATGCTGCCTCCTACCGAGGAAAGCCTAGTGGTGCTTTATCTCACCTTTGACAGGATTGAAACCAATGAGCGAGTCAAAGGGCCATCAGTCGTTGGGTCATAAAAAGACACCGCCCTACCAATGTTTCCACAACGACCAGTTCTTCCAATACGGTGGACATACTCGTCAATGTTGTTTGGAAGGTCAAAGTTCACCACATGCTGTACATCAGGAATATCCAAACCCCGGGCAGCCACTGAGGTCGCAACCAGGACAGGACATTTGCCAGATCTGAAGTCCGCCAGGGCCTGCTCTCGCTGATACTGCTCTCGGTCACTGCAACAACACAACACATTAGCTGCATACATTTAAAATGAGTGTTAACACATTGTAGAGTCCTGAACACATCACTTACCCATGAATACTGGTAGTTGGAAGCTTCTCCTGGCACAGGAACGTGGCAATAAAATCAGCATATCTCTTCTTTTCTACAAAGACGATGGTGCGTTCCATTCCTGCAACACAAACACTGTCAAGTCAACACAACCGGGATGTGCAACTTAATAAGGGAACAAGGCATCACATTACTGAATATGACATACTGCATCACCCGCAAGAAAATTTGGCAGACAAAGGTGATATTCAACAATAAAAACAAGACTAGGACAAATACAAGACAATTAAAATTTTTCCTACTGGGTATTTTTAATTTTTTGTTAGATTCACAAATGAACATGAAGTATTACAAGAGATGTGGTCAGTAAAAACAACAGTTCCTTTACAATCATAAACAATTCTATTTCTGGCGGAAGCTGCCGAATTTATGCCGCATAAATTCAGCAGAATTCAACACAAGCGGGAGAGGACATATGAAAATAAAACATCTGGTTTACTTTTCAGAATAAACACATTCCTATGTTGACACCACTTTGGCACGTTACCATTTCTTTTGTCGGTAGAAATACTGCTCCGTTTGTTGCGTTTAAAACATATATAGTGTACTTCCTTTCAAGTAGCGCAAGAAAACATGAAGCGCTAGCAGTGTAAATTGCCAGAGCTGTGTGGATGAGAGTGCAGCGCATCCATTCTGCAACGCAACCTTTCTGCAACTAGTGTAAATTGGGGGTTACTCTCAACATCCCAACATTATGGGAACTGCTTTCTACTGATCTGATTGGTCAGTGGTTTAGTTTTTGTAAGATTTTCTTACACTCCTCTGAAAACAATGGTCCATGGGAAGTTCTGGATTTATACTGCGTGTGACTTTTTCCAGACAGAAATTCCAACCGTTCAGTTAACCTATGAACTGTAGAAACAAAAAATGCATCAACTTTTACCAGTGGTCTTCAGAATATCAAGGAGCTGTTCTCTCTTGTTGAATTTTCCAACTTCAATAAACGTCTGCTGTACATCACTGCAGGCTCCACCCACCACACCCACAGCTAAGAACAGATAGTCGACCTTGAGGAAATCAGCAGCCAACCTGTAAAAGAGAGACATCCAGCTTACATATAGGACAGCAAAATGGTGAAAGCTGCAGCTGATTCACAACCAAACCTCTGAATGTCCTCAGGGAAGGTGGCACTGAACATCAGAGTCTGACGGTTCTCTTTGGACGGCATTCCAGGGGAGCCTACCAGGCGGCGCATGTCAGGTTCAAAGCCCATGTCCAACATGCGGTCAGCCTCATCTAGTACCAAGTATCGCAGCTTACTTAACCCAACCTGAGAGAAACACACACACACCGTCCACTTAACATGCTAGAATCTTCCAATAAAGATCGACCTCTTTGATTCACTCACTCATTTTCTACCGCTTTATCCTCCACTGACTATGGACTATTTAGTCTCCAATTAGCCTAATCCCCAAATTTGCATGCTTTAGGACATTTGAATTTTTTTTTACCTTTCCTTTTCCTATCATGTCCATCAGTCTCCCTGGTGTTCCACACAGGATATTGCATCCCCTCAAAACTTCACGAATTTGGTGTCCAGTGCTGACTCCACCATAAACAACTACTGGACGTACACAGGTCCTACAAAAATTAGAGCAGCAAGTAAACACATTATGTTTCACACATCATCTTTTAAATATGATGTGGGTGTCTAAACTCGTCCCTTAATGATTCCTTAAGTGAAGTGTAAACACACCCAAAGGCAAACTTCCTGGCCTCCAGGTAGATCTGGTTGATGAGCTCCCTGGTCGGGGCCACAATGATGGCTTCAGGCTCCTGCAGCTCACTGAAGCGACTGGCTGCCACACCATCTGTCATAAGCTGCTGCAGTATGGGCAGCAGGAATGCAGCCTGAAGGAAGAAAACATGCTTTTAAGTTGGTTCACATATACAAACTCAAATGTCATGTACTGATTCACTCTTATCTCACCGTTTTACCAGATCCTGTCTGGGCACATGCCATGAGATCTCTGCCCGCAGAGACAATCGGGATGCCGTGTTTCTGCACTGGGGTCGGCTTCACGTACCCAGATTTGCTGACATTTTTGCTCAGGGTCTCACACAGTCCTGCCTCCTCAAATGTCTGAAATACAACACATGAAACACATAACAGCTTCAAAAGACAGTTCAAATACTGCCATGTGATGTTTACTTACTAGTTTATATATTACAGCATGAGCTCACTTTTCAGATGTTGGGATGGTAAGTGTAAACTGGCAGCTTTAAAACATCTTATCACAGCACTCAAACCGTTTTGTTTTTTTTGTTTTTTGTTTTTTAAAAGTGACATAAAATGGTCTTTGAACCAAAAATCAAAATTATTGATGTCTACTTAGATATTTAAATATTTATTGTCAAAAACCTCCATAGTCTCTTCAGATTAAGCCAGTTTATTGCTCATCTCTGACAGCATCTGAACAGGCACTCTGTTTCTGAACTAAAGCCCGCCCCCCAGAACAACGAGTCTCTTGCGATTGGCCAGCTACCAAGTGCATTCCCACTCGCTTGTGATTGGCCAGCTACGAGCAGACTAACTGCTGCGCAGTGCTTCACTCTGTTCTTTTTTCCTCATTAGAAGGGAGTCTACGAAGCGTCTGGTATTGTTTTTGACAACCAGAAACAATAAACTGAACCTTTCTTCTGAGACATATTTTTCTCAACAGATACAATAGTTGTTGGGGGAGGGTTCAATGCATGCCAAATGTGCTAGTTGCGTAACTAAACCCTGACTTTTCAAAATTGCTTGTGTTTATTGTGCAACTTTAGTGATGTTTAGATATGGGAAGGACACGGGGACACACCAAAAAACATCAGAAATTTGATTTTCCAGTGAATGTCCCCTTTAAAATATTATATCTCGTAATTTAAAAATACAGTATTAAAGAGAATTTCAAAATTGCTTGTGTTTATTGTGCAACTTTAGTGATGTTTAGATATGGGAAGGACACGGGGACACACCAAAAAACATCAGAAATTTGATTTTCCAGTGAATGTCCCCTTTAAAATATTATATCTCGTAATTTAAAAATACAGTAGTAAAGAGAATTTAAAAAATGTTAAATTCTAAATTTTAAAATCCAGTTATATTCTGTGTTTGAAACAATGTCACAAAAAGATTCACTCTTGAATATGTGCTGCATTAGTCAACCTGCAGACCAATGGGGATGGCTAAAATTATTTTAAACCAAGTAAAATTACCACCCCTTTAAAAAAATAAAAATAAATTCCAATCAACTTTTTGTGAACCTGTTGCCATGAAGAGAAAAACCTGATAGTGTTTATGAATTCATGATTTCTTACCATGATTGCCTGAGGTGGGTTGGTTCCACTGACATTTACTAGTATGTCATCATATTTGTTGAAGTTGATTCCCGACTCATAGTGGGCAAAAACAGACTCTTCATCCTCAGGGAGGGAAGGTGGAATATAAGTGACCCTTGGTTCTGTGGGTGAGAAGACATGAGTGGACCAGGATTCATCTCAATGCAGAATAGCTGGATATTTTTCCTATGAATCCATTGTTTTCTTACTTTCTCCACTGCTTTCATCCTTCTGTTCCAAATCATCATCTTTCCCTTTATTACAAAAACATAATTACATTAAATAGTTTAACTCAAAACTGAAACAATTTTTTTTTTTTTTTTTTTTTTTTTTTTTTTAAAAAAAACAACACTTCCCCAAACCTTTGATGAAGGTATTTTCATCTTTTCCACGGTAACCTGAAAAGACAAGATACATTAATATGAAAAACACCTTTTTCTTCCACATTAAATTAATGCTTATTTACCTCCTCTAAAGCCTCCTCTCTCACCATCTTCACCACCTACAACACATTACCACCCATTTATCATCTTTTAAATATTTAACATCAACAGCAACTTGAATAAACTCCAAGAACTCACATCAAGCTCAAGTCAAGAAAACAATAGACCTTGCTTGGTTCACGAGATTAAACAAGTTTCTTTTTTGAAGAAATTTAATGTCACTTTTCTAATATGAAAGTTGCATCGACTGGAAACAAATTAAAAATCAATACATTCAGGAATAAATTGCATGAAGAAAAACACAGCAAATTTAGTTCCCACTCGCAGGGACGCAATTTCCATGGGGTTATGACCCCCACAAAAATCAGACAGAGCCAATATAACCCCCCAATAATCATAACTGCGATAAATAATAAAAATATTAATTATCTTGTATAAATAACCTGTCAATGTTCTTTATTATTTAGTTGCCAGCAAAATAGTAGCACGTTTAATCATCTGGTAACGTGAACCCCCATAAGAGAGCAAGAGCTCAGAGCGAACATACGTTATAACTATTATGAAGCTTCATTTACACACCCCATCCCACTGAAGCACCTTTGCAACTGCCCTTCACATATCTTGTAATTGTTTTATATTTTATTCTTGTTTAACATGAAACAGGTTTTGAAAGACAAACAAAATCACGTGATCTGCGGGTGACTGTACATCGTCAACAACACTCAAGAACTGAGGTGTGATGTAAATGTAAACTACAGTTTACCAGAAACGTACAGTATTTACCTGGGTAAATAAATTCCTGGTTATAAAATTTTGGTGGAAAAGGGGCTAATAACTATAGTTATTATAATAATAATAAAAGGGGCTGTGTTGAGAGGAAAAAAATAAATAACGTACAGCAGAATCTCTTGAGGTAAACCTTGCAGATGCAATTCAAGTCCTGAAATCTGCTACTCATACCTTTTCTAAAGCCTCTTCCTCCTCTGCCACCTCCTCGGCTTCCTCCTCTAAATGCTGTTTACAACAAAGTATTAAAAAATGCATACAATGGATTACATTTATGAAATCGCAAATTTAGGATTAAAAAAAAAAAAGTCCACACTTGCCATTTTCACATACTCCATTGTCATTTCCTGTTTAAAGAAAAAAAGAAGTCCACATTAAGTCCACTTTTATGTTTTTATAACTTTCTACTGTCTGAGAGCAGAACATTACCAGTGAATTCATTCCTGTCCGCTCTGGCAAACCCTCTGCCACGTCCTAAACAAAACAAAACTTATTGTCAGGACACAAATAGGAAGGATTGTCAATTAATTTAAAACCCAAGTGCTCCTTCACTACAAAAAATTACTGCAGACTTTCAGGTCTTAAAGCAATACCATGTAGTATTCAACCTTCAAATAATGTCTCCAAATATATTTTGAAGTTGTCTACTTATAACAGTTTGAATAGTGTCCTAGTTAGAACCTGAGAGGGTCTCATCACCTGTACTGGCACTATGTAACTATCTTGGGTCACTCCAAGAATCAAAGTGAAACACACTGCTACTGCAAAGCTGCTGTAAGTTTGAGGTGGAAAGTTATACAGAAGTTGTTCTTTCATTGGAAATGGAAGACAGAGCAGGGATACCAAAGAGTGTGAAGATTTTGTCAGGGGAGTCAAAGAAAAAGCGAGTAACACAGTGAGATGCCGGACAAGGGTGAATATTGGTCCTGCTGTCACTCACTGGCATCAGTTGAGACTAAGACTTCGGAGCTGCTGTGTGTCAGGTGGTGTTACTGAAGTCATGTCATTCTCCATTCTTGTTCGGAATTCTTAGTTATTTACATAGTGGAGCGTTTTTTCCCCCAGAGCTGCTAGTTACAGCTAACATACTTGTTGAAGACAAGGCTCGAGTTCTCCGATATCGCTGGTTTGTCAACAAATACATGTTACCACGGCATATGTTTGACGACAGTTGTGACAGTACTGTTTATCTACTTTAGGGGGGATCCTGAGAGCAAAAACTACATTGTGTCACTTTAAGACAGGAAACAGCACCCCACATACTTTCATTATTTTTTAACCACTAAGTGTTTTGTTCCAAAACATGTAATATTCTCTCCAGGTGAAACAATTTCTGTTTGTGTGGGTGAATGAGTGTCTAACCTCTTCCTCTCCCTCTGAAACCTTTTTCTCCTCCTGTGTTATTCCAACCGTCAGTATCTGCCAAGGACAAATTGAGAGTCAAAGCTAAAAAAATATCCAATAATACATTTTTATTTGAGTCCATTTCATCACCATAAAGAAAATATTCTGATTAAACTTGGAACCAGTTTCTTGTTAAGATCTGTTTGTTTTTGCCCATTGTTGTTCTATTTCTAATGTTCAGAGAGCCAAACTGTAACACAAATCAGATGTATGCAAAAAAACTAAGTGCAGTGGATACTTGATTTAAAAAGGACAAACTTTTAATCAGTGTCAGAATTAGGTATTTAAAAAGGACAAACTTTTAATCAGTGTCAGAATTAGGTTATCTCAACTCTCAACAGAGCTGCTGTTCTGGCCTGACACTGACAGTACTTACCAGTCCAATTTTCATCACCACCTACAGAATAAAAATTAAATTAAGTTAGTCTAATTCTACTACAACCTAACAGAGGACAGAGTCTTCCCATCTATTCATTGGTCACCTCTGCCTGAGGGTCTCATTTCATATCCACCACATTATCAGTGGATTTCAAAGGCTGACTGTTCAGACGTATCACTCACTCAGAACCTACATTAATTTTAATGAATGGAGCAACAACTGCAGAGATGACATTTTACACATCTATGCATTATGTCCTGGTTGGATCAGAGCACACTGTCCATTCAGCAATGAGCAATACTTTTTTTTTTTTTTTTTTTAATCAATGTATTCTTTCCACTCTAAAATGGTCACAATGGCATTATGCAACTGATGCTGAAGTCACTCATTTAAAATTGTATAACTTTTTGTAATAGGGGTGTCGGAATCTTGATTGTAAATCGAATATCAATCCAAACGGCATCACAATCTCACTATAAGCGCATAGCAAAACACAGGACATGCACACCACGTATATCATAAGGATGTAGACATAACTACAAACAAAGGATACTCTTCCGTGCTCATTTGGACCAAAACATCCTCAAAATTAAAATCAAAATCTAACCTTGACTGGTTAATGTCACATTCAAATTTTTAATTATTTTACACATTTGATAATAAATGAAGACAACTGAAAGGGAAATTAAAAAATTAAATGAGTTATCATGACATAAAACAAATGATCCTAGACAAGTCTTAAAATGACAAACCCATCTGTGATAAGAGAAAAAAAGATTTGAATCGTGACCTTATAATCGAAAATCGAATCGAGGATTTGGAGAATCGTGACACCCTTATTTTTTTTTAATATAGGATCAACAGCCACCTGAGAAAAAGGAGTCTGTAAGTCCTCCTCGTCTGCCTCTTCCTCTTCCACCATGACCTGTGGAAAAAGCAGAAAAACAATCTTAAGCAATGACACCATAGGCAGAGGTGATCATCACTCCTCCCATTTTCTTACCCATTCCGAAGTCACCACCATCAGTCCGCCAAGAGTTTCCATGTGAACCTACAAGGGTGTTTTCAATGAAATGTTTTCACATACACAACTTAAATAATTTATCCTGCACCCTGAAAAAAGTTAGACCATAAACACCAGAAAATCTATGTAATAAAAACTGGACGTTCATACATCATCGCAGTTTACTGTAAAGTGGCTTATCACTCAATAGTTTCATAGTTAAGAAGAACATACCTTCACCTGAGATGTGGCTGGTTAGAATAACTGAGTTAGGAGTTTCCTGTAACGATGAGTATATGTTAATGTGTTAACAGGTTTAAAGCCAGGAAGAACAAAGATGAATACGAATGGCAAAGATAATCCAAAGCAAAACAGCTTACCGTCTCTTCCCATTCATCCATTTTTAATTACCTGAAAAATACACAAACACAACAATATAACATTTATTCACTTTATTATAATTAATTATTTAAATTTTAAAGTAAACTTGCACTTTGTTTGTTAATTGATTAAATCTGTTATTTTCATTCGACTGGGGTATCAAAGTATATACAAAGTTGTATTTCGCTAACCAAGCGGCGCACGTTGTCGAAACACCGCGAGCATTCTGCGTGCAATCATGAAAAAATAACTACCAGCCTCGTGTGTTCCAATTGTTCAGCTAACTCTAGGCTAAAAGTTTACAATTTAAACTGTGGTCGAAGCGCCTCGAACATTTCTTAAATATATATATTGTTGTTTATCGTTAATTGGTTGACTATTTGCAATTTAAAAAAAACTTAACTACATACAGGTAACTTATCAAGGTCAGTGACATTTGGCCCCGAGTCGGGCCGCGACCAACATGCCGCTGTTGCCTCGACTCGGTTGCCCAAGCTGAAAAACTATAACAAGGCGCATTTTAAGACGTAAACGAACACCAACAGAGAATGTAAGCAAAATTTGCTAAACTCACGTCAACATTTAAAACATTAACATATGTGTCTTAAAACACCTCACAACAAAACTAGCAGCTTTTCTTAAATCTAAATATGTAATTAAATGTAACCATACTTACTCAAATGTTGGACAGGTAAAACACAACTATCTCCGTCGTCCCTTCCTGCGACTGCGACGCGTGGGCGACTGTCTGCATCTACGTGCCGTGTGCACAACCCGCAGCTAGCCAGGGTTGCCAGTTCCGTTGCTTTCCCGCCCATCATCATTTTCCAAAAAAGAAAAAAAAACGTGGGAACTGCCTTTTGAAACACATACATCATTGATCACGAAGTTTCAATATGTGATACTGGGACTTGAAATATCGTGGTTTGCCAGTCTCGTATTTTTCATAATTTCTTAGATAATATGCCCAAAAGGGAAAAGTGGTGAACTTTGCATGTGCCGTTTGATGTGTAATTTAAATGATTAATTCTGGGGGTTTGTTTTAAGCATGGTTCTATCTGAGGTACAGTACATAGTCATCACTGTCATTATAAAGATTAAAAGACGGTATTTACAATTCTACTCTAAATTAAGAACCTAAAAACAAATGTCACCAGCTCAGGTATGTTTATTTTATTTTAAGATGGCATCGGTCTTGTTCCAGGAGTGCACTGAGCTCACTGTTGTGCTGCTGAGATGTTTAGTTTAGTTTAGTTTAGTTTTGGAGATTATGAAGGATACTGGATAATGCAGAAGCCAACGTGACACCATGCTCCCGAGGGAAGTTGCACAGAGTTTATGCTCAGGCTGAAACCATTTTAATTGGTAAGTCAGGCCAGTGGCAGCTGTTAGCAGGTTGTTAACACATCAGCAGCAGTGGGAGTTGGGATCAACAGTGATGTCAGAGACTGATCCTCATTTCAAGTTTATTCAACCATCATCTGGTACAATAGAGGCCACTGGTTAGACATGTGCAGGCTTAGGTTTATTTTTAAATACGGTCCATATGGTCATACTTTCTTTCTGCTGAACTTTTTGTTTTTTGTTTTTTTGGATGTCAGCACCACGTTGGAGTGCATTCACAGGCCTCAATAAACACCGTCTCATTGTGACAGCAGAACACGCCAAATGGACAGTTAAAGGTGGAGCTGAAAGTGCAACCCAATAGGAAGAGGAAGAAAAAAGATTGTTTTCAACGTCTGTTTCTTAACTGTACAGTTACACAGATGAGGTTGATAAAAAATTTCCCAACACTGTTGTTATGTACCTCAATTTTTGTATTAGATTTTTTTGTCTAAGTATTTAATTCTAAGTGTATCAGGTAACTGTCACAGGTCTTATTTCTGACTGGAGGCTGCAGTAGAACAGACAGTCACATGAGCGCTTATTTCCATACACTCCTCTATGTCCTCCGTGTTTTCTGAACCGCTGAGCAGAACAGCCTGTGACAACCTGACACGGACTTGAGACAACAAGCCGAATCCAGAGCAACTGAGCAATTATAAATGCACACGGGGCCGGTAATTAGTGACCAGCATGTGCTCCAGTGAGTCAGAGAGACAGTGTTCATCACATATGTGACAAAATGAACCATCTTCATCTTTTCCTCTTGAAAAGAAACTCAACACTAAATTTCAATTTGTTTTCACTGTTTCGGCTACAGCACAATTTTTTTTTAAGCAGGATTCAATTTTCAAAATGCTGTAGTATTAAAAAAATGATTGGAATGCAAAGTAGTATGAAGGAAAATGTGTTCGATTTTGGTGGTTCTCAATACTTTTGGTGCCAGGATGTCTGCCAGGATCTGAACATCCATCAGCATTGAGTGTTAACGAATGTGCACTTTAAACCTTTGTGCTCTTTTCGAACTCCAAACCTCCTTCCAGATAACCCCCTGCTGCACACTGGCTGTACTCAGCCATGTGGAATATACATCCTTTGGCCTTTTCACACATCTTCAAACCTTTGCAGTTCTCCACCTAACAACATCTACAGACCTTCCACACTTCCCTGACACACCCTCACAGGTAACACTCAACTGAGAAACCACTCCCCCAAATGGGAATATAAACTATTATTCCATTTCATAGAGTTTTGCCTCAAGAAAGTTTTGTCTGTGGGAGAATCAGACAAGAAAAGAGAACAAAAACCTTTCAGCGTCTTGCAAGGAAAACTCTCCAGTTGCTATTTTATTTGAGGACCGTCGACACATTGTATATTGATGTTGTTTGTTTGTTTGCCTGAATAAATGGATCTTTCGCCAACCGGCTTCCTTCGAGTCCTTTGCCCGAATCCATCCAGTTTTGTGCAAGAAATCCTTCAGAAGAAAACAACAAGAAGTTTTCTTTGCCCAAAACAAACAGCCGGAGCTTTTCACATGTTAGTCGTTACATTAACAGTTGCCGATATTCACACACCAATAAGTCAGTATTGTTGGAGATCAGCTCACTCAAGATGAAGCCAACACGCATCATGGATGGAGGCCACATGACCCTTTGCTCAAAGACAATAAAAGGCCTATGTGGTGGGCCATAAAAGGGCCACGTGGGGGCCACAAAGGGCCATAAAATTCACTCTCAAAATCCCTTATCTTTCACTGCAGTGTGTCAGTCTGGTCAGTTTGTGACATGTGACCCCACATGTCACCAACATTACAAAAGCCAGGTTTCCCTCTCCTCCTGCAAGGAGAAGATAATCTATCTTCTCTCCTCAGTCCTTCGGTGTGAAGGAAGGACACAGACGCCAGCTTAATTATTAATCACAATCCAAACTGGTAACCGGCTGATTTCATGAGACTGAATCAGTCTCGGCTATCTTTTCCCTTCTTTATGAAGTCATTAATATTTTTATTATTAATCTTTGATAGCCAATAACTGATACACAGGCTCCATTTCACGGTGCCACACTTGACAACGCGCACCTCCCCCAACAGTATGAACTGTGATCTGTCACTCTCCACCTGCTTGCCAAGAAGTATCAGCAGATTAGCACTAATCTCAGGTTCAGCGGCTAATCTGACTCTTCTGCTGAGTGGATGTAGTCCAGCCCCTGACACACACACACACACACACAGGAGGAGAGAGAGAGAAGAGAGAGAGAGAGAGAGAGAGAGAGAGAGAGAGAGAGAGAGAGAGAGAGAGATGTCTTTCTTGTTGAAATCAGTCAAGAAGCTGGTGTTATTATTGAAAACACCTGAGGATCCCCAGGGTACTAAAGTGAGTTTCGAATTCATGAACTGGTAATTCGCACCAAGTCTGGAAGCACCGAGTAAGGCAGGGCTGATTCAGCGTTGACACATATAACTATACGCTGTATTCTAAAAGCTACATTCTGTTTTTTTCATTAAAAACATTTAATGAGTAAACCAGTATTCATAACATTTAAACATCTGCAAAGTGTTTGGGCACATAAAAGAATGTATATTTACAGGTTGTTGTTTTTTTTACTTGTCTCCACTGAATGACTTCAAACTCTATATTATCATATTAATACAGTATAGCCGGAAACTATGCAAGGTGCCTAATGTATTGTGCCATACAAAAAAAATTGCACAACAGCAACCTTAATCCTTTGTTGTTTCAATCCTATTACTGAAGAGAGGATGGAGTTTATAGCAGGTGGCGTCCATAATGTTGCATTTTGACTTTGACTTGAACTCAGACTCATAAGAGTCACTGGGGGCATAGTTCTTATTTTCACCAGTATTGTTGTTGTTACTGATGTCATGTTTGGCCGTAGGAGGGACATCAGTGTTGTTCTTATTGTGGTTCTCTACTGTTTTAATCAATCGATCTCTATTAATTCAATGTCGTCATCATAACTGTCATCGGAATCATCATTATTATCGCCATCCTCATCAGATTCGTCATCTTCATCCTCATCTTCATTCTCTTCTTCATCCTCTACTTCTTCTTCTTCTTCTTCTTCTTCTTCTTCTTCTTCTTCTTCTTCTTCTTCTTCTTCTTCTTCCTCTTCTTCTTCTCCATCTCCTTCATAGTCTTGGCCCAGAACACTTTCATGTTGTAAATGAATCATTTGTTCAACATACTCATCTTCAGAAACCCCCTCGTCCCATAACTCATTTAAAACCGCTATATCGAGATTGTCAAGCTGATTGGCCGTTGGGTATTCTCCGAACGGCATGACATAGAGCAGTGGACGGTTTCTTCCCACATGTATTCCATCTCCTTTTTGATCCATTTTGATATAAAGCAGATTCATTCAGTGCAGAAAAGTATAAAGGCATGAATCTGAAATGACTCCGGGTTGGACAGCCACTGATGTTCTGCAAAAGTTAGAACTCATAGTGTGGCATTCCTTCCGTTCGTCTCTCTTTCCTTTGCCTCTTCGTGGCTTTTGCAAATATCCCTCAAGATCCTTTGATCTTCAGTGATGTCATAAGAAACAATCACAAATGGGAATATTATTATTAGAACAACAACCCAGGGAAAATAAGATGACATCGTAACCATGTCATAGTTCTGACGTCATCTTACATGCAATGTTCTAGACTTCAAAGATTCTTTTCCCCCCTCTGTTGCTATTTTTGTTTTAATCAGTGGCATTGCCGAAATCCCACTATGTCATGGACTGCTTCCGGGTTCTTATTTTGGTAATGGTTTTCATTTCCTTCGTAGAGTGTTTGGAAGCTGGCTGGTCAGCGGGGCTTTCTCACCTCTCGGGGCAGGGTTCAAGACTCTCAGACCCTGCATCGACTATAGAGGACTATAGAGGACTCAACGAGTCCGAGTAACTTTAAAAAGATAAATACCTTCTGCCGCTCATGGACATGTCCTACAAGCCCCTATTAAAGTCAAAATCTTCACCAAACTTGGCCTTGGGAACACATATCACCTTAGTTCATTTTATGTCCAGAGTATCTATTATGTTAGATATCAATCCCCAAATCTGCATGGAGTGTGTGTGTGTGGGGGGGAATGCAGGCTCCTTGCAGGGGGCCCCTTGTACTGTCTGTATGAAAAAGTACTGTATAAATAAAGATCTCTTGATCATAAAAATGTTTGCATTCAATGCCAGTTTACATTTAAATGTTCATAAAACATAAACACAAGTTAATACATACACATACAGTAAGCGCCGGTCGGTGCCTGGAAACAGGCCACGTGAACACACTCTGTCTACACACCCTTGGCATTATCTCTATCTCGTTATCTCTCATCTCTGCATGTGGCCTATCCCAGTGTGTTTACACCTGGAACTGATCAGCTGTTCTCGTCCGGAGACCTGAGATCCTGCAGAGGTTCGAGGAGGTGAGACAGTAGAGAGCAGAGATTATAACTGAGGTTGCAGGAGGGTTCATCTGCTCCTTTCTTAGGAGCTGTAGGCGGAGTCTGATGTCTCACTTTAGCTGCACACACTCCAAGAGGATTTACTCAGACTGGAAGGAATAGAAATAAAGTGGCGGCTTTGACTCCCCCGTTTATCTACCAGTTTACCCTGAGTTTCAGAAGGAAACACAACAGGCGGATTAAATTGAAACTTGAAGCATGTTTATTTTCCTGCTTTTCATCATTTCATTACTGTGTTTCTATTTATGTGTATTTATACAGTACTGTGCATAAGTCTTAGGCCGCCACCAGCTTTGTGGCAGTTTTGTGATCATTGGCGTTCAGATTGAAAAGATGTGACTAAAAGTCAGTCTTCTACTATATGATCAACCTGTCAATGAGTTTAACTTGTGCAACATGTGTATGTGATGCTCAAACATGTCTCGAGTAAACCAGGTATAATAGACCTTTTTCACAGCAGCTATTTGTTGGCATGAAATAGTAGGAGAAACACAGGTTTGACCAATAACATTAGGGTCCCATTCCGGGTTTTAAAGAGCCATGGTTGTGTTATTGTTCAAGTGGAAATGTAGGTCACACTAAATATTTGATATTATAGAAGCATTTTTGTTGTTTGTTTTTTTTCCTGAAAAGATCAAACTGCACATGTGTTTCTCCATATTTTCAGGATGTGTTCCAATAAAGTGATTGAGAAATAATTGTACAGTATGGTCACTATAGCACTGCTGAAACAACCAATCTAATGGTGGCCTAAGCCTTATGCACAGTACCGTATAAATACACATAAATAGAAGCACAGTAAGGAAATGTTGAAAAGCAGAAAAACAAACATGCTTGTATATAGTGTGTTTCATTCTTAATATCATGACATACCCTCAACTGAGGAAGGGCCTTCAGTTGGGTGTAGTTTTATGATAAAACTAACATTTCTGATGTGAAGACTCTCCTATTAGGATATAACAAACCTCAATATAAAACAAATATATAAAGCCTCATCAGGCATAAAAATGAGGTCTTTTATTGTGATGACAGTTAAAGAGTGCAGACATTTTCCTCCTCCTCCCTCCCTCCCCCTCCCACTACCTCCCTCCTTCCTTCGTCATCTACCAGGAGGTGGTGCAGTTTGGACCAGAACAGAAGGAACTCCGCCACAGCAGAAGATGATCTTTCTCCACAGGAAAGCATAACAGCTTTGTTTCATGCACTTACTTGTGTTAAAGGACAGACATCCCGCTTTTTTACAATAGGCTCTGACTTGAGCAAGAATCATCAGCTCTGCTGCCAGTCTGCTGTGTGATGGGAAGGAGGAGGAATGAGGAGAGGAAGGGAGCCGGAGGTGTAGGAGAGGCATTCTCCTGACTGTCAGTCATCTTTATCGCTCGATCAAGGTGAACTGCTCATGGATGTTGTTGGGGTTTTTATTATTATTATTATTATTATTATTATTATTATTTATTTTGTTCTGCAAGAAAAAACGTTTTTTTTTTTACAGTTTTTAAAAGTCGCATTGAGCTGAAAATCTAATTTTAGCATATGTAATCTGGTAGAAAGGGATTTGAGTATTTAAAGAGGAAACATGCCAAGCTAATGAGACTTAACTTTCTAGCTGTCAGAGGACTGACACAGAATTTACTTTTTGCCTTTTACACTGTACATGATCACCTCCTTTAGTGCGAACATACCTGAGTTGCATACACAGAAACCAGGTCAGGACAGTAATGATGTGTTTCTGTAGTCAGGAAAAAACATCCAATATATCATATAGCAATTAATTAAAGGGCACAAGAAAAAAAAAACAGACTTTATCCACTTAACAGATAGCTCACCTAATAAAATCTACAATATCTTAAGCATAGGTTTAAGCATTAAGCATATGTTACTTTATCTTAGCCTTAAATCAGTCCTAAATAAGCTGGGAACAGAAGCTCAATATTGCTTTGTAAGCTGCTCATTTGCCCTTATTAAAGTCCATGCAACATCATAACAACCACCACTGCCTCCATCAGGAAGTTTGTGTAATGTGTAATGTTGTGACTATGGCGTTTGGTGCTGAAAAACCTGCAGCTTCTGTCTGCTCGTGAACTACAACTGTATCTTTTCGTTCTCCTCTTCACAGCCTTTTTAGATTTAAGGTATTTTTCACAAAACTGTAGCTGCTGCAGACTAATACAATCAGCCGTTCTCATGCCCCTGTCCCCAGGTCTGCCTCTGGGTTTCAGGTTTGCTGTATTCTTTTTGGTTGATTAGACAATTGGACCAACAATAAATGTGTGTAATTTTTTTTTTTTTAATCTTTGTGTCCTGCTCGGCGTCTCCAGGCTGATGGACACCGATCTTTAGCAGAGACAGAGCTGGTTAATGGATGCTGACATTGAATCGCATGATTCAAAAGACCTCAGCATGTGCATCTGTCGATAAAACAGTGACATCATCCTGTTGATCCCCTTTTTTCCAGGCATGTCCGACATGATGCACTCAAGGAAGAGCAGTGTGGGTCCTCAAGAGTCCAGCTCGTGCAGCCAGAAGACAGAGAGCAACATGAGGAGCAAGAGCAGGTGAGTTTTATACCCACAGCCACATCCTGTCATTGGAGTGAGATATAGAGAAGGAAGGAGCAATAGGGAGAACATTTTGCATCACAAACCAGCATTATATTCAGACGTTTGTCCCTGGACCGAATACACCTGCGTTTCCAAAACTCTCTATAAGTGGACCCTCTTTTTAAAGATGGCAAACTACCATGATCCAAATCTGTCATGAAAATGTGGCAACTAATTTACAGCCATGTGTGTAATATCTAATCTAATGTAATATCTCTTGGTCACCGAATCATTGCATGTTATTTAAAACATATGCGCATACATCTTGACCAAACGGTTTGGAAAATTCAGCTTGTGAGTCCTGACCCAGTCTTTGGGAATCACCTGAACATACAAATGTTACATTTCCCATGGTTGACAGGAAGGCAATACATTTTTTAATTACAATTAATTACAATGTATTTTTAGGAAGAATAGACTAGTTTATTCCTTCTGTCCTGCTAATACTCAGGTGTGCGTTCCTCTTACAGTGACGGCTGGTCGGCTGAACTAAACAAGAACAACTGCAACAACAATGATGGGTAAGATGACATAATGTACAAATCAGTTAATAATATGAATGGTTTCTAATTAGGAAAAGAAACCTAAGATATGATTTTCATTTCAAAGATATTCGTTGGTTCATTTAAAAACATGTTTGTTCTCCAGTGTGCCCATACATTTTTCAGTGTCACTCTTAAACAAAATTAAGAGGAACATGAGTGTACTGTGTCACAGTGCCCCCCTCAGGAAATCCAGAGCTACTGCATGTCAAGGACATTCACAACATACCTGCCTTTATTCATTGACATTACAGCAAAAAAGATGAGAAGAAGGATGAGAAGAAAGATGAGAAGAAGGATGAAAAGAAAGATGACAAAAAGAATGAGAAGAAGGATGACAAGAAGGATGACAAGAAGGATGACAAGAAGGATGATAAAAAGGATGAACCGTAAGTATGAGTGCATATTTCCATAAAATGGAAATTCTCTCAATGTCTTATTTACTTATTTAACAAGATTTAGAAATAACAGGTAAATTAAACAATTATTTTATTTTGTCATCCACTGTGCACTGGAACACTTCTGGATCTTGAGCGGACATTTCATGACATTTCAGGCGATACAGATGAAATGTGATCGATATCTCTCACGTCACCTACTTCACACAATTTAGTATACTCAGGGATGTTTTTAAAATATATTAATTTCAAGGACCAAAGGCAGGATCCCTTTTAATAACTCAGCCACTAAACACATTTGTCTCAAAATATGTTTACTCACTACGCTTCTCTTCAAATCTAGCAAACCGCATAGGAGCTTAATGGACAGCTGTAAAGAGAAAAATTCTTTTTTGACCATACCGACTATTTAAAAAAGGGTTTACCCTATTTTTGTGAAATGTACTTCAAAAACATTGGTTTAAACTTAAGGACCCGGGACACACGCGGGTCTGATACCGGATCAGTGCTTACTACCAACTTCAAAACTGACACTACCGGGCCTCACCTCAGCTTGCTTCCTTTTGTTTCACAGAAAGGAAGTGTGGATCATGGACCCTGCTACAGATATGTATTACTACTGGCTGGCCACAATATCCATCCCAGTGTTCTACAACCTCATGTTCTTGGTGGCCAGGTTTGCGTTCATGACATATTGCTTTTACTCTGTATGAATATTCCGTTGTTGGTCCAGAGATGTGAGTCATCTTTGTGCGTCCTTTCAGGGCTTGTTTCAATGAACTGCAGTATAAAAACTCCACACTATGGATGGTTCTGGACTACATTTCTGATGCCCTGTATGCCACGGACACTTTTGTGAGAGCCAGAACAGGTCAGTGATGCCGAAGAACGAGACATTTTACAGGCAACTTTTATTATACAATCATGCTAATCACATTCTATTGTGTCACCAGGTTTTCTAGAGCAAGGACTGTTAGTAAGGGATGCAAAGGTCCTGAAAGACAAATACATAAAGACACGCCAGTTCAAATTTGACATCCTTTCTCTTATTCCCACTGATATTGCATTCATCAAACTTGGAGTCAACAACCCAGAATGGAGGTTCAACCGTCTCTTTAGGTTTGGCCGACTCTTTGAGTTCTTCGATCGCACAGAAACTCGAACCAATTTCCCCAACATATTCCGAATTGCTAACCTTGTTCTTTACATCATCATCATCATCCACTGGAATGCTTGCCTCTACTTTGCCTTCTCCAAGGTGCTTGGCTTTGGCTCAGACACCTGGGTTTATCCAGATATAAAGAATCCTGAGTACGCTCGTCTCGCCAGGCAGTACATCTACTGCTTTTACTGGTCCACTCTTACCCTGACCACTATTGGAGAGACACCTCCCCCTGTCAGAGATGTTGAATACTTTTTTGTGGTCATTGACTTCCTCACTGGGGTTCTGATATTTGCCACAATTGTAGGAAATGTTGGTGCTATGATTTCCAACATGAATGCTGCACGTGTTGAATTCCAGGCTAAGATTGACTCCATTAAACAGTACATGCACTTTCGGAAGGTCACCAAGGACTTGGAGGCAAGGGTGGTGAAGTGGTTTGACTACCTGTGGACCGAGGACAAAACCTGTGATGAAAAGCAGGTA
The DNA here is from genome assembly GCA_016785285.1 of Brachirus orientalis. Lineage (NCBI taxonomy): Eukaryota > Metazoa > Chordata > Actinopteri > Pleuronectiformes > Soleidae > Brachirus > Brachirus orientalis. The sequence goes on from JAFBJR010000129.1 coordinate 835,405, forward strand.
CTAAAGAACCTGCCTGACAAACTAAAAGCTGAGATAGCCATAAATGTCCACCTGGAGACCCTGAGAAAAGTGCGCATCTTTCAAGACTGTGAAGCGGGTTTGCTTGTTGAGTTGGTCCTCAAGCTTCAGCCTCAAGTTTTCAGTCCTGGTGACTACATCTGCAAGAAAGGAGACATCGGCAGGGAAATGTACATCATCAAAGAAGGAAAACTGGCTGTTGTCGCAGACGATGGGGTCACCCAGTTCGTGGTTCTCAGTGATGGGGCATACTTTGGTGAAATCAGTATCCTGGGAATCAAGGGCAGTAAGGCAGGAAACCGAAGAACAGCCAACATCCGAAGCGTTGGCTACTCTGATTTGTTTGCCCTGTCCAAAGACGACCTGATGGAGGCACTCACTGAATATCCTGACGCTAAATATGCACTAGAGGAAAAGGGAAGGGCCATCCTGATGAAAGATAATCTCATAGATGAGTCACTGGTCACTGCTGCTGATGCCAAAGACTTGGAGGACAAAGTCAGCCAGGTTGAAACTAGCATGGAGATCATGTCAACTAAATTAAAAAAGCTGACAGACCAGTATGAATCCTCTCAGCGTAAGCTTAAGCAGCGTCTCGCAAATATATCAAACCAGGTCCGAACGATGAGAGTAGATGAGTAACGCTTGATTTGGTATAAATACTGCTAAGCTTTGCCTCTCCTTCCATTTCTGAGGTTATCCCATGGTAGTGAAGGACTCTTCGTACACACCAGAGGGCATCTGGCCTGCAGATGAACTGTCTGTCTGCAGCCTTTAGCCACATAAATGGGAAAAAAAGGTCACCTTAAAATAAAAATTCAGCTTTCGCACACAAAGAGTGATTCCTTGGGTCTGGAAAATCAGCAAATTATGTGGAAATAACAGTTCAACAGATGAACTTTAGTACTTTCTAACAAAAGGGATGACTTTGAAATGGGACTAATTTTTGTGTCATCCTTATACCTGTGAAGTTATTTGAGTGATTCATAGCTCAAATAACCTCAAAAAAATATTTTTATCAATAACAAAAGCATCTCTCAGCACTATATGTATGCTTTAAGCAGTTGGGAAGATTACTAGTGCTACCACTAATATAAAATGCAGTTTACTCGATGCATTGTCTTTACCACTTTTTTCTCCAAGCAAGACTATAACCTTGGTCTTTGTACAATTTTTTTATTTAGTTTCAATTTATTTTGCCCCATTGAAGCCAATGATCTAATTTATGAACTTTTATTTAAATATGTTTATTTAAAAAATATATACATATATGTATGCTATCTGTGAGGCAATTTTTTTTTCTGATAAATATAGTGATTGCAGTTTAAGACATTTGAAGAGTTTATTTGGTCGCTGAATTTTCATATCGTCCTATGCCAGTCATTTTAACACCAAACGGACCCGTGGACTTCAATCAGGGTTATAAGGCGATACAGTTTGAAAAAAGCAGTCATCTTTATTTAGCATGTTTCAACAACACTAAGTACTTTTATCAATTTTAGCCTTTATCTTCTCAATTGGGACTGTTGAGTAAAACAAGTTCATGAAACTGCTTTTCTTTCCAAGATCAGGTTCCACAGTCCAGGTGAGCAGCATCTTCAGCAGAACAAAATGGGGGTATAAATAAATGTTAAACAGCTGGAAACCAGATCTGGGCTCACTAATAGTAGTAAATAATTCTTAATGCATTTGTTTTAAACTTGCACAGGATTGAGTTGTTGATCACACAAATGTACATTTACTACAGTGCTGTGGTGACTCTGCAACATAGTCCAGTATTTGTCCACTTTCTCCAGGCTAGAACAAGAAGCAAAAGATCACCATGATAATATCACCCAGATCTGGTTGAAACCACGATGATGGAGAAATAAAAGCAATGGAACATAAAAGAAATGGCTCAGGTTCATCGCGTACTGGAGTGCTTTGAGCACCAGGGTGCAGTGGTGAGCTGTGGGCGCCATCATGCCCACAGGCTGAGCAGAGTCCCAAATATTAGACAGTCTTGCGTTCACATCAAAACACAGCGAAACCTACGGTTTGAGTAAGAAGCCACAGACTCATCCTCCTTCCAGTCAACAGTGATTTTAAGTGTCTGTGACAACACACAGCTTTGAGTGAAGACACACATATAATAACGGCTTTTTAATCCACTTTACACAAGTAACATTTAAAATCATTTAAGGTCTCGACAAAAAAACTAAATTGAAGGAAAACTAACAAGTGTTTAGGAGCCGTCAACCACATCTTTTGGTTTGTTTTCAAGCTTATCATGAAGTTGGCTCAGTCCAAAAGAGGGTTTTGTTGGTGTTTGTCTATGGCGTGCATTCCATCTGCTAAGTTGTCCTTGAAGCTGAACCCAAAGAGTTGGAGAAAAACAGTAGCTGCTAATATCGCCAGTGGCACTGGTCGGTTGCTGCATGTTTGTGCAACCCAGGCGAGACTGCATTGGGAAAAGTGAGGACAGGCAAAATGGAAGCAAGGAGGTTGGACAAACTGGTAAGTTCTGAAACGCGTGCCACTTGATTCAAGGCGTGGTCACACTGTTGCTGGTTACCTGTACCATCACCCCAAAAGAAGCAGTCGCAAGCTACTCACAAAACAGAAAATAGGCCCAGCTACCAAAGACATGCATGAAAACAATGCATCTGGTGTGAACACAGCATGTGTGTGTACCTTTTGGATAGTTTGAACAGTTGCTTCAATGTGAGCCCTCTATTCATAGAAGACAAACAGAAACAAAAACGAAGTTCATACGCTGCACTTAGAATCTGGGGGAATTACACTTTGCCAAACTGCATTGTGAATCCGTTTGCTCATGCTGAGTGCAGGAGAAGTTAAGAAATGCCCAATTTTTCTCAACTTTCTAAACAGCCGCACAAGCTTCAGTCAATCAAATCAAGTTATGCAAATAGAGCTCACAGGCACAGCTTTTCTCCTGATTGTTAGCACTTTTCTTGGACAGAGTGCCATTAAAAATGGCAAACACTACTTTGATGTAGCCATCGATTGAGCAACAGCAATCCCTTTGCCACCAACAAGCATCCAAGAAATGTGTAAATGCAAATGCAGTGTTAGTGATATTTAAATCATCACTTGACAGTATAGGTTGGCACAAGACAAACTCTTATGTCTTTATCTGATAATATCATTAGTGACTGGTTTACCTGCTCCCCAAACAATGCACGAACGCTAGCATAGCTCCAACCGCACTGATATATAAATACTGTTTTTATTAGAATTATCAACACAGGAAGACATGGAAATAAAACGCTTCAGACAATCAATGGCGAACTGTGGCCAAAAAAAACAAACATTCTGAAAATGTCTAAGTGCACTTACACAGCTCTGACAAAGTTTTTAGTCTAACGTGCGATGTCCGCTCCCACCTCCCCAAAAGAAAAAAGGAAAAATAAAGGCCCAAAAGAGAAAAAATTGCCATTTTGAATCAAATGACAGGGATTTTCTATATGCTTACCTTAGACATGATATAAACAGTAAGTGGCGATTGTAAGTGGAATGGTCAACTGAAGCTAAGGCTGTCATTGTAATTTCAATACCGTGGTTATGTCATTATGCCCCTACTGCAGAGTCAAACTCATTATCCTCCTGGGCTTTTATTTTATATCTGTGTGAGTTACTAGTCATTTACGTTGCACATGGCTGGGAAAACAAGCAACAGTGCAACTGCTTTATGTTAAATGCATGATGGTTAAATACAGTGGTATGAAAGCTTTGACAAATTTGTACAGTGAGGAAAAAAAATCAATACTGTGACAGCCTTAGCTAGAGCAAAAATTTTTCAGGGGGAATACAATATTCTGTATTTAAGGGTACTCTACAACTACATTTCCTCTGTCGAGTTCAGGGCTACACTGACACATTCTTGTTCAATAAATGAGGTTTATATTGACTTGTTAATGCAACTTTCTAAATTCACAAAGTTTATATTTACCTTCCCCCTTTCCATGATTAGGGGAGGAACAGGCAGGCATTTAAAAAAGAAAATCACCCATTTTAGCCTTTCAATAAATAATAAGGAAAATGATTCTCTCTGTACATAGGAAAAAAAAAGGGGGAGACTGCAGCACATTCACATGGTGTGGATGTGGGGGTGGGTACTTTGATCAGGAGGTCTCTGTGCTCACACTGACTGATGAAGGATGATGCAGGCACAGTAGAAGAAACTACTAGAGTGCTCTATTGGAACCATGTCTTCTCTTTCACGTAGATGACATGCTTTTCCTCCAAACATACTCTTGTCTGTCTTTTGTCACCGTTTTCATTTGTGTCTGATACAGGAAAGGGGCGGAGGCAGGGTTTCATGGGCTGTCTGAGAGAGCGAGTCCCTTTGCTGAGTATTTAGAACAGGGGCTCAGAGCATGCCAAACCCTTTGGCATAGGTGATGGCTTTCAGCAGTCTCTCGCGCAGCTTCTCCTTGCTGCTGTACTCGGGCAGCAGTAGTACGTTAAAGCAAGTGTGAGACGTCGGTAACCTGCAAAGACGAGATGAGACAACACACAGAGGGTCAGTTTCCCTCTTGCACATTAACACCGGTGTAGAGAATCATGCCTATTTTTAAATGCAGTGCTGCCTCGGGGCCCGAAGTTTACAAGCATCCAGTTTTGACTTTCAGCCTTGTTCCTTGCACACAGAGATTCCTCCTGATTATCTGAATCTTTTGATATTATACACTGAAATTGTTCCACAATTTTTAGATGCAGTATGTCACAGATTGGTGAACCTCTGCCCATTTTTATATTAGTCTCTCTGAAATGCTCCTTTTACACCTAGTCATGTTACTGACCTGTTGCCAAAAATTATATATCGTCTCTCATAAACATAAACATAAAGTGCATTAAAGTCAAGAGCATTTTAAAATTTTCTATGTAGGACTACTAAAAAAGTGCATTTAGGTGTATATGTAATTGTTTTGGACGCTGTAGGAGAGAAATAAAGTTGTTGAAGGAACACAAAGTAAATATTAATATGTTTAGAACTACATCTGAACTTTCTTCCATTGATTTTTTTTTTTTAAATGTAACAATCAGAACGCGTGTTGATGACGTACAGTCCAAGCATTTAAAACGGCTGCAGATCACTTGATTGTGTTTGTTTCTCAAAAACCTGTTTGATAAACAAAAACTATAAACTTATTATAAGACTTGTGAAAGGGGGTTACAACTGGGCTTCAGTGGGATGCTGTGCATAAAACAGGCTTCAAGATAGTTTTCACCAACCTTGCTTTGAGCTGCAGCAGCCCAAGACAATAGCAGCAGCAGCAGCTGCATGTGTGTGTGAAGTCAGACAGACCGTAATGCAATTTTTTCCCCTGCCTTCCTCATAATTTATGATGGAGGGAGGGAGGGAGCATCCCCGGTGTGCAAAGAACTTTAGAATGATACGTGCTTTCTTTCGTCAGAGTCTCCAATATCCCCAGAAAAAAAAAAATCGCTAGATTTGTCACTCGTCGCTCGTAACAGATGCTAGAGGGTCTGAATACGCTAATTATGGTGACAAAGTTGCTAAGCTGGCAACACTGGTTGGCTCTAACCCATGTTTTGTTATTAAAGTCTTTCAGCCAAAAACCAAAAATGGATTTTTGGGTTTATGAGATGTGCAAATAATCGCATTATTTTTGTTTATATTTTACACAGCGCCCCAACCATTTGGAATTGGGGTTGTAAATAAGGAACCTGCTTACTATGTTCTATCTCACTATTTTACATTTTTCAGCAGAAAACTGAACACTGTGAACCATTTTCAGCCCACACCAGTCTATACGGAAAATCATTGATTTTACACGCTGGCACGCGTGTGTTTGGAATTCTGCTTCCAATTTAACTAAAAGACACAAACTTGAAACAAAGGATTTCCTGTGTTTTGTGGTCAGAGCTTTGACAAGAGGACCGTCAGGAGGAGGGGGGAATCCACTGTACATAAGCAGCATTATTACATAGCTTTTCCACACATACAGGAACAAAAGGTCAGATAAAGTGAGCAGTGACATCACACTGTCGACATTTAGAGGTGGAGAAGATAGGTGAGCTTACCTGTCTGTGTCAGGTCCGTTCTTGGCAATGATCATCTTGAGTTTGCCCAGTCCACCCACAGGTGCTCTGTCAGTACCAGTGGTAAACTGCAGGAAGAGACGCTTCTGCTCCTCGCCAAATGAATGCAATGTCTCCCAAAATTCCCTACAACAGAAAACACACTGCAATGTCTCTGCATTTGACAACACACAACAGGACCCAGTGGGATTGATACGAATCCTATCATTACATAGCAATGAAGTTCTGGGTTTTATATTTTCCTTAAAATATGCTCAGACAATTGAGGGTAAGTTCTGTGGCTCAAAGGATTTGGGCAAACATAACTTTAGCTTCATGCTAATAACACAGCACACCCACAAGAAAGCCACAAGTGTATTTCTATTCTTACTTGATGATTCGAGAATGTCTGTTGTATCCGCCATCATATTCTGTTGTCTCTTCAAGTGCTAGGAAGTCCAGGTTCTGCAGTGTTTGACGGAGACAAAAATATGGATGAAATTAAGCCTTGAAGCAAATTTAAATGACTTACCAACATATTCAGATTGGTGGTAGAAAATCTCACCCTGCTTCCACAGATGAGTAGTTCAATTTCTTCAGGTCTAAACAGGTACTTGAGTGGTGACTCGTTGGTGACCATATGGAAGCCTCTCCTGAATGCTTTGAACTGCTTCTCCACACTCTTATTCAGCATGTACTCAGCATACTGAGCCACAAAATCCTACAAAAACACATCAACGTTACAGTTGATTTAAAATCACGACAAAGGTAAAATGAACTGAGTGCACAAAACTGCTCAGAATAAAAAAGATATTCATCCTCCTCTGTATCATTTCCATTCATCCATTTTTGCACTTCTAACATAAAAAAAACATTTAGACCAATTATGTCCATGTTGATTGTTTTACTTCTTTTTGTAGCACGGACCTCAAATATAAAGTTACATAGGGCCAATTCAGGCGCTGCAAACTTAAGGCTTTGACAGGACAGCCATTCACCCTGTTGTAAACAGATATACTATCAAAATAATCTTAGAGACATCATTTGAAGGTTGAAATCCTGCATTGTGTCGCTTTAAGGTAGAGTACGGAAAGAAAGTTATATCACAAATAAATTTAGTTTCTTACCAAAATGTAATTTCAATTGAATTTCCATTTTACAGACATTTTAAAATATTAAAGCCATTTCATTATAACGTAACATTACTATTAATAATAATCATGATAAAAAGATAATTGTGAGATAAGATTTTCATGTCTACCTGTTGCACATCTTAAAAAAATGTGTTGGAGTGAACATGATGAGAGAGCAGGTCAATGACAGCAGCAGGTCAGAAAGAAAAATCCTCCTGGCTCACCTTTCTATTTTCATTTGTAACTGGAATCTTGTCCCCATTTTCCCTTAAATCATACATGAGTGGGTTCCCAAACAAGTCTGTCTGGGAAATCTGGAAAGTGATCATCATGTCTTCCTCTACGCTGCCCTCATACTCCAGAAGCTCCTTCAGACTCTGGTACAGAACCTTCCCAACACAGTCACATATCACAATTATCATCAATTAAGAAATATGACTTCTCAAAATTAAACTGTATTTGTTTCAACCAAACAATCAAAACATTTGCTGAGGTGGTTCTTACTGGGTTGGCATCAGCAAGGTCTCTGAAAGTTCCTTTTTTGCCCATCAACTTCCTGTAGACCACCATTGGAAAGTGGACATCCAGGATGCAGTTGTTGTAAATGGCCAGACCGAGAACAATGCCAATGAGAGTGTATTGGCCCTCATTTTCAAAAGATGATGGGTTGAACCAAAACAATTTGGTGCGCTCATCATATGTGAACATGCCTGCCGAAAGAAAAGGTGACATTACAAACTTAAAACTATACTGTGAACAACAGCATTTATCAGTTTTCATCATGTTAATAGTGTATCTATTGCCATATGATGGAGCGCATGTGTGTTTGTGGAAGTGAGGAGAGCTACAGGGTTCCATGAATCCATCTTGTGTTTTTCCTGTTCCTGTAAAGTTAATTTTTTTCATAGTTACCCTGCAAAATAAAACCTATAATGCTTTGACCCCATATTCAAGCATGTAAAGTATCTGCTTTATGTCTTTGAATCATCAAGTGTAAATCCAACACTAAGCTCTACAATGTTAAAGCAACTCGTGTGACGATGATTTTTATTTTTTTATTTATTTATTTTTTTACCAATATCTGGGTTGAAGATTTCCTCCACCACTAGCTGAAAAAACTCTTTGGAAACCCCTCCTTCATCAACACCTTGCTCTCCTTCAAACTCCACATACAGCTGCTTCTTCAAGTCTGCAGGATTTTCCATTGCTATCATTTCCAGCTGCAGAGAAATTGAGTGCAATGAGTCACCAGTTCAAGCAACTTTATTAAAGCAATTATATTAAATTTAATGAATTCACATCATACGTACCCTGACCAGAGCATCATCAATGATGTGGTCTCTGCGTACTTTGAGCCGCAAGTAGGGGTTGAGCTGCTGACCCTGTACCAAGCTGTACAGCACAGTAATACGCCGCTCACTGTACATGCGGATGCGGTTGTCATAGTATAGACCAAGGTTCTTGGTGACTGCATTAAGGATGAAGGGACAGGTCATGAAAGAGAACTTGTTTTCAGTTTCAACCTTAAAGAAAGTGTAGTCCTTGTCCATCTCCAGCACCTCGTTCAGAGGCTCATTGACAAACTCCTCAAAGGGGATAAGCGGCCGCCGGCAATCGTTGGTGCGAATCCCCAATTCCGTCTCCAGCGGGTCCACCCTTGGGCCCTTCTTGTTCCGCCGTTCTTCGCCCAGCAGCTCCTGCAGAGTGAGCTCACTGGACTCTGGGATGGGCTCCTCGTCCTCTTCCTCGTTGTGCTCCACGTCGAGGTCACCACCCAGTACATTTGCATAGTAGACAATCTTCAAGCACTTGGTGGCCGCTACCACTGCATCATCATCGTTGACCAGGTTGCGGCTGTTAAACTCCATAAAGATTACCTTGTAGGTGATAAGTTGCTGAAAGGTCTCCACCATGCGTCGGATCTGCTCTGCACTGTAGTGCGACCACAAGCGGGCCAGTTTGGCTTGAGCTGCCAGTGGGAGTTTGCTCATGGCCTTGCAGAACTGCGGGAGTGCAATCTCCAGGTATTCTGGGCTGTGCAGGTTGCTGTTTTCCATCACTATAACAAACAGGTTCAGGTAGTTTGGGTCTCGTGAATAAACGTTGTGGTATGTCAGGTCACACTCTACATTTGGTGAGAGGTAGACCAGTGCATTCAGAAAGGCTGCTTCAATCTTATCATTGGACAGCAGGCGTTCGTATACACGGCGCACAGCTTCGATGTCCACCGATACCTCATCTGGCGCGAGCTTTTGGACGTCGTTTTCGCCTGAGGGACCTTCACCGATCCTTGATGAAGAGGCAGCGGGGGAGTCATCCTCCATAGCTATGGCAGAACAAGCAGCAGCCTCCTTTTCATCCTCATCCTTGTCCTCGTCCTTACCTTGGAGGGACTTAAGCTCCTCCTTGGTGTGAGGTTTAGACCTACGAAAGCTCTGCACCAGGCCCTCAGCGCTGGAGAACACACGACCTATTACCCTGATGAGAGGCGAGTAATCCTCCTTCTCTCCACAGATGTCCAGGATCTCATATACTTTCTCCTCTGTCAGGTAATTTACATCTGCACACACAATCACACATTGCATATTTAAAATGAGAAACAACAAAGATAACTAAACAGGTTTAAATCAAAAATCCATGTGAGTTACATATTCTGCTCAGTTTCATTCACTAGCAGCAAACATGATTGTTAGAAGATGCATCATGATTCTTTCCTGAAGAATTGCTTGCTCACAATTTTGTCACTCAAGGGATGGATGTACAAAATGCACAAACATCCCTATCCCTACCTTTTGAATGTCTGCCTTCAACTCACCTTTGAAATTGTCCCGTACAGAGTGGACATCTTTGTCGTTCATCTTTCTGTTGCTGCAGGCTGAGTTGCTGTGAGCGCTGCTCTCCAGGTAGGTTGATGCAGTGCCTTTCTTTGAGGGGTGGGGATCACATAGCTTTGCGTTGACCTTGTAGAGCTCCAGGGCCTTGACCGCCGCTGCGTTATTATCCATGCGGTTGAATCCAACCGACGAGGCACACCATGAGTTGGAGCATGACTCATTCCCACAGCCCTCCGTTAACTGGTGGTAATAGCGCTCAATAAGATGTTTGGCAGCTGCTCGCTTCCTGTATTCAAAGGTGAAGCACAAATTAGATGCAGAGCAGTGACAAACTGTGTGACAGAAAAGAAAAGCTTACCCACAAAACTTGCAACAAGGCTGCATATAGATGCCAGCCAAAAGCAACACAATTGTTACCATTGCTAGAGCAGTGTGTTTAAAGCTGGTCAGAAAGCCTCCAAGTAAGGTAGTGACATTTACAACTTGCTGTCTCAAGTTGTAAATGAGAAGGTTTGGGAATGATTTTACACAATCGTATTGCCTGTGTGCTTTCATTAAAGAACATAAAACCTGTTTTATAGACTAATAAATTAAAATATGAAAAAAAGTGGTCATGTCAAACATACTGAGGCTGACCATGAAATAACAACTTTTTAATTAACAAATTTAATATCAAAAGTAAAAATGTACAGTTGGTTAAAAAAGTTACAGTAGGATTATTTGGTGTTATAAATCAATAACTCAATAATAACGTTTCTGCAGTTTAAATTTGCAACACAATTGAATGGAAATGGACAAATTTCACTCATGATATGCACATGTCTGAGCCACTTAATTTCTCATTGCAAGTTATAGCAACCTAAGTGGACAGAAGTGCAAGGAAAAGAGCAGTAAGAAAATCGGATATTAAACACATTCTAACACAAAAACATATGAGTCAATGGGGAAAATGAGTGTCACTTACATTCGGCTTGCTTCTGGGTTTTCTATTTCAGGCTCCTCGTATTCTCTAGTGGAACAACAAATGGCAACAAATAGAGATGTGCAGCAGTGACATGATAATTACAACACATGCTACTGGATCAGTAATATGAGAGCATATTTTGACTAATAAAATGTGCAATGTGCCCTACAGACAGTAATACATTTTTTAACAATTGTATGGACTTAATTTTCAAGATTTAAATGTCATTTAAACTTTTGTAGTCCAAAACTACTTCTTAAAGCATAGTTTTATGAGAATTGAGGAACAATATCACATTGTGTCCTGGTACAACATTAACATTTTGGATGAGAACCTGTGGCCTTAAAGTGGTTTATAGAAATGAGTAAGAACTGTAATCCTTTGTTTTGCTTTTTGAAAGTCAGGAGAGGAACACTTTTGATTTCTTTCTCTTTTGTAGTACTCACGTTTTCAATTGTAAAAGTTCATTTACAGTAATGGGAACCTATTTTTGTATGACTTAGAGTTGTATTTCATCAATAAGTTACAGATCTGTTCAGTGATTCACTGCATCTGCAGCCATTTCTCTACTTGTGCTTTTACAATGTGTATCACAGAGTCTGTTCTGCAGTATCTGTTCATGTATTAACAACTTGTCAGTGAGTGTGAGTCGCTGTCTCTGTGGAGACATGTCTGCAAGATTCTGGCATTCTTCACAATTTTGAATGCAAAGTGCAATATTTTGACAGTTGGACAGCCAGTGATACCAATAGTGATTATTCTGAGATGAGAAAAATGACATCAAGGTTCTGAAACGAGTGTCAAAGTGATTCTGAACACAATGACATCCTCGCTTTCTGCAACGTTAATATCAGGGTCTTGTAGTTAGCTGCAATTAGAATACTCTTAAAGTGACTGACTGGAGTCACAGTTGTGCACCGGCTATTAAGGCATTGTTTTTCAAAAGAGTGGCTATTAACATCAAAGCTGTGTAACACAGGCATCGCAGTTGGAGGGGGTACAAGGATAGAGAAGCAGAGGAGTCAGGTGCTTTGACAACCTAGCGCTAACTAGCAGGCAAGCTAGCAGAGCAAATAATTGCAATAACGTTGGCCCTGGTAGAAAAATTATTCATGCAAAACTGATTTTTTTTTTAAAAATAATTTGTTCAAAATAACACATTTTTAATATAATTATGCACTTTCATTAAATATACTACAAGAAATAACTGAGCAATAGCATCCACAGAGCTAACCAGCAGCAGCTAACGGGCTAGCAAACTATGTCTTTGAGTGCTTCTCCCAGCTTCCCCGGCATCCCCGACTCTTTCCTGTTCACGTACCCACCTATCGTATCCTCTTGCGGGGCTGATCTCGGCCTGTGGTGGCGCACACTCACAGTCCTTCTTCTCGTCGGAATTCATACGAGACTTTCTCCGCAGTTGTTTGGGATCCTGCAGCTGTCGGTGAAGGTGTATAAGTCCGTCACAGGTGGATAGCGACTCCAGCGGCACAACGGTGAGAGTGTGACTGGGCAGCGACGAAGGATTTTCTCATGAGAACTTTATTCACGGCCTTCCAACTGCAGGCTTCTTACCCTGCCTCAGCTTCTCTGCCATCTTGACTTCACCAGCAGCCCACATCCCACAATGCACTGCGGTCTGACTACCTTAGACCAGATGGACTGGAAGTGGATCGCTGGAAAGGAATTGGACTCACTCTTTATCTATTATTATTATTATTGCTGTTGTTGTTTTATTATTCTACTTCAATTTTGTATTTCCATTTTCTTCTTCTATTTTTTTATTCCTTATTCTACTCATACTTTGTTGATGTCACTTGCCTGACCCTTTTGCTGCTGTAACAAGTGCATATCCCCGGCGTGGGATCAATAAAGTCTAATCTATTCAGTTCAGTTTTATTTGAACAGCGTCAAATCACATAACAAACATTATCTCATGGCACTGTACATCATAGGCGGAAAACTTTACAATATTACAACGAATAGAAATCTCTGACAGAACCAGACTCAAAGATCTTTGGTCATCTGCTTCGACCGGTTGGGGTGAGAGGAAAATAGGGGACAGAGGAGAGGTGGGAGACAGAAATGGGGCAAGAAAGGAAAAGAGGGAGGTAGAGAGGTAGAGACAGAAGAGAGACCAGGAGCAGATATATAACAGTCATAATAAGTTATAAGTTTAGACAGAACAGTTCTGAATCTAATATTACATATATACTACTACAATGTCATGTGTACAATCCAATGTAATCTAAAATGAGGACATTTGACGGGTCATTGATGTTGCAATACATAGTTTATCCAGCAGAGGTCAGTATAGATGCGCACAAAAATTCAACTGTAGCAGGTGGCCTATCTATTTAGGACCTGAGCACAAACGCCTGGCACGAGTCTGTGCGAGGAACGTATTGTTATTCTTCAGATTACTCTTAAGATTTGTACTTTTGTAAACAGTAGACCAGTTGGTCCTGTGTTAATGTTCCAAAATGTTCCAGAGTAAAAGAGGGCGCATTGTGTTAAAGGAAATTTGAGTCAGACGTGTGTGGGGCATGCTAGAAGTGGGTTTCGCCCTCCATAATCTTCCCTGAGGTTGGCTGCCCTTCCCCAATTTTTATTGCATTATAGACATTAGGGTTTGAGGAGTGGGCCTTGGCATGTTGGCAGCCAGTGCTGTGCTATTTCAAATGCACCTTAGATACCAACATGCCTCATACAGACATCACATACCACACACCGACACACACACCATCTGCAGTGCCTCCTTGGGGGGTGGACGGGGGGGGGGGGGGAACTCTGCTCCCTGGGACCCTTTTGGGTCCTGGGTGTGGGGGCCTTGGACCTCTGTACTTTGCCTGGGCGTGGGGTAGTTTGGTCTTTGTCTGTGGATCTGTCATCTCTGTCCTCTTAGGGCTGCTCCTGGGTGGGGTGGGGTGGGGTGGGCTGCCGCCTTACCCCTCCGCCCGGCCTTCTGCGGGGTGGCTATCTCTGCAGGTGGTGGCTGGGGGTCTCTACTGCCCTGGGTGGCTGATGGGTGCTCGGCACATCTGGATCCCTATCGGCCTACTGCCGAGAGCAGGCTGGACAGTGGCACGGTCTCCCACTCAGATTCCTAACCACATCTAATGACAACCCCTACACATATACACAGATATGCGCTCTCACACAAACACGCACAGACTCTAGTACAGAACCGATAAAGTTGTTGTAGGCTCAGTTTCCTTCTCTTCATGTGGTTATTAACAATAACTGTAGAAATTGTACTTAATATTCTAATGAATGCTAGTGTATGTTAGTGTATCATGTTGTTAACACGTACCTGTACCTTTGTTGGTATTGCTGTACTTGTCTCTGTCTCTCTGCCTGACTCTCTGTCCATCCCCCCCTCACTTTCTCTCACTACTACTCTCACTCTCCCACCCTTCTCCTCACTCTGTCTGTCTCTTTCTCTCTTTCCCTTTCACTCCTCCTCCTTCTTCCCTTCCCCCGGTCTATCCACTCCCAGTCATACACTCTAATGTTCACACCTATGGAGTGTCCAATTGGCCTAATCCCCAAATTTGCATGTTTTTGGACTGTGGGAGGAAGCCGGAGTACCCGGTGAAAACACACACGGGGAGAACATGCAAACCCCATGAAGAAGGGCCCTTGTTCCAGCCTATTGCTGCAAAGAGTGCTAACCACTACACCGACTGTGTGGCCCCATGACATAACCATTAAGAATAAACATCCTCTGTCGCTTATCAACCCCTCGTCTAAACCCCTCTCTAAAGCAACTGTTTTCACAAAACACTTAATCCGTATCAGGGAGGGAGACGAGTAGAAGACGGCTTTCAACGCACGCCTTGGACATTTCGAGTATCTTGTGATGTCTCTTTAAGGATTATGTCCTCCAACATGGCGTTATAGAAACATTACACACTAACATGGGTCGGCAGTTTGAGTCTGAAGTGGTGAGGCACCTATGCCAGCTGTTAGGTGTCAAGAAAACTCACACTACACCATACCAACCACAATCAGACAGCATGGTTGAAAGGTTCAATACTCTCCTGTCATGTGAGGGGGAGTGGGACTCATTCCTACTGCAGGTCGCATTTGTATACAATATCAGCATGCACTCCAGCACTAGGTTCACTCCTTATTTCCCCACACATGGTCGGGAGGCCCGGACACCTGTGGATGTCGTGTTGGGTCAGTTGGGGCAGAGTAATTTGTTGAATGATTCTGGCACAGTGTTCTTTGAATGGCTCCTGAGACGCTTGGACCTCACCTAGGACAAGAGAGTTTAACTTTGCAGCAAGCGAGGAGCAGAAGATGGTTTATGATGTACCCTTCGATGTGGGGGATCTTGTGTGATTAAACGACCCGACAGAGAGCTGTCAGAAATTGGCTCCCCACAGGAAGGGGCCATATGTGATAAAACAATATATGGATAGAGATGGTCAGGTGGGGGTCACTTCATCAGATTGGCAGTCCGTTTGGAGAGAGCCCGGCCCTCCAAACTGTCAATTATAACAGCGGCGTTATAGTCTGCCTGTGACTCCTCCAATAGTTGGCCCAGCAGATACTGTTTCTGTCACTACAGTGGGTGTTAATTCCATCTTTATGACAACCACTGGAACAGCTATTAGAAATATAGGACCTGTTCAATGTACAGAAAAGCTGAAGGGCGCAAGAAGACATACGCAGCGCCACACTGGGATGATACAGTAAGAAATGGAAATTTGACTCTTGAGGAAATAAATCAGACAATCTGAGGAAACATTGAGGCAAGTTTGGACTATCGTGGACTATGGTAAAGTAAACCTTTATAGTGATATAATACAGGTGGAACATGTCTAACGTTTCCCTGCATGACCTCTGAGATGAATGAATGAAGTTGTTGGCTTTGGCAGTGAGGCACAGTGACTGCACAATTTCTGTTTCTGTTCAGCCATTCAGCTCTCAGTGCTCAGGCAGAAAAAGGCTGCCGGATCAGTTGCAGACACACGGCTCTGTAATTACAGGAGGACGCTGCTGTGCAGTAGCTAACAGAGGGATGTTGTTTCAGGCTTCAGCAGAGAGCAGGTATTAAGACACCAGAGGCCAACAGAGCCGGCCATGGAGTCTGGCAGCTGCTGCTTTCTGTTCCCTCCATCCAGCAACTTTTTAGATGGAGATCTTTCTACTTTTTGTGGAGGGTTTACATCACTTCCTCAGTCTTCATCACCATTAGGTTAAGCCACTACACCCTTCCCCTGCGTGTTTCACAGTTAAAGTCAAAAGGTCAACTCAGAAAGAGAAATGTGGGGTGTAGCTTAGTAGTATTCACTCATGCTCTGAATTTCCCTAACACAATGCTTTATGTCCAAATATTGATTTTAATATTAATGCATTAATTTATACATAGGACATAATTGCTCTCTTTCTTTGCACAGCAACCATTTTCAATTATTTTTTAGCAGCAAAAGCACACTTGTTATTGATCACATTAATAATAGCTCTGTTCAGTTCATGTAAGTCAGTAAAGTGTGAAAGTAA
Organism: Brachirus orientalis; assembly: GCA_016785285.1. NCBI lineage: Eukaryota > Metazoa > Chordata > Actinopteri > Pleuronectiformes > Soleidae > Brachirus > Brachirus orientalis. The sequence goes on from JAFBJR010000129.1 coordinate 851,916, forward strand.
ATCACAATGCAATCTAGGAATTGACAAAGAAAAATTTGCCATTACTAATATGACTATTTACACAAGGTTTTCCAACTGGAATCAGTCAAAAAAGCTTCTATTCAAAGGACTTTTTTCCTTAAAGTATTTCCAGCTTCCAGCCACAAGTTTCACTTGTTAAGAAAGAGAAACACAGGAAAAGGTCAAATATGATTTTTATTTGTTTCTACCTTTGAATGACAGAGGTGGATGAACAGACTCATGGAACATTAAAGCCTAATGGTAAAGTCTTCTAAAGCCATGAGCTCTGAAAGAACTCCATCTTTTTTTAAATACATTGTGGGTAAGTCACTGTGGAATTAAATGTCTTGACAGCAGTTCATTCTACACAGACTACAATCATGTCTAAAACACAAATCCAGAGTTTAGAGGCCGCGATACGAGTAAATGACTTTCGCACTGGACGTAATGAAATCCTAAAAATGAGTACTGCATTGCTTTTCATGAAGGCTTCCTTCAACTTGTCACTTTGGTTATTGCATTTATACATTACAACATTCTGCAAGGAAACAAAATGCACAACTGCATAAATATAGAATTCTTCCACTGTATATTGGGTATGTACAGCAAAATGCCATCATGAGTCCAGAAAATAAAAACAACAATATATATAAACTTGTTAGCACCACTGGCCATTACAGCAGGCTAAATGCTGGACACACAACTGTACATTCAAGGCAAAAAAAACAAAAAAAACAAAAGCAAAAGTCATAAAACCCCTTCACACATTTTACGTGATTGAACAAGCAAAAAAAGAGAAAAAGGCAAAGTAAAAAGAGTCTCCCTTGATCAAAAGTAAAAATGAATAAAAAGACAAAAGAAATTCCCTGGAGTGAAGCTTTTTCTCTTACACAGGTCGAAGAGTGTACCAAGCCAAAACACATCAGTAATTAAATAAGTGGAGTGTGTCTTCATGTCCGACACACACGCATATTCACACACGCGCTCTCAGTCACACAGCTAGACTTTGCTCTCGGAATATGGGAATGAGGTTATTTAAGAGAAGGTGAGTTGGAATAACGCACATTGCAGAAAAATCTACTGAAGCCACACAAGGCAGCAATACACAGAGGGACGCGGTGGAATTACACTTTACACTCATCGATGAACAAATGTCCCATGGCTTGTGGAAAAGTCTCATTTACGGCGAATAAATATTTATTAGGCCTACTGCTACTCTTCCACTAAATTACAGTCTAAATGCTAGAAGTGTAGAAGCTAGTGATGAAAGCAGAGCGATTACTCATCATTTTCTTCTTTCGTTATTCATTTAAAAAGACTAGTTGTGATTGACAGTCGCTAAAACCTACACCACCCTTCACTATTCATCTCCTACAGTAGATTTAGCTAAGGACTAAAGAGACAGGACGAGCAAGGATGGCGATGGCAGTCAGACAGAGTGCTATGATTCTGATGGCAGTCATAAACCATTGATCTGGATCTTGAAGTCAAAGCGTCCCTGGTATCGGTCCTTCTCACTGTAGTTAATGTTGTCTCCAAATACTTTGCACTCGATGCGCAGTTCAGTGTTCCGGGTCAGGTTGGTGAAGTGCAGCGCCACCAGTGGCTGCAAGTACTGCGGGTGCAACAGTTTCCCATAGTAAGGGTAATACTGTAGAGGAAAGCCTTCACTGATCCCGTAGTACTTGATCTCTCCGATTTTACCGGCATCCTCCTCTCTCTGGAAGCAAACATACAAGAGTGAGCACAAATGTTTTTAATAACAGTGGCAGATTTGCTCAAAAAGAAGGAAGTTACACTGGACAATGGAAAATATAAAAATAAAATCAATAAATAAACCTCTCTTACCCTGTTGGTGCAGTGGATGGGGATCAGATTGGGCTGCACCTTGGGTTGAGCCTCTTCAGGGATGCTTTCATTTGAGGTAGGAGGCTGGAAACAGAAGAAAGTCGAGGACTTAAGGACGGGGGAAAAAAAGTGTACATATATATATATAGCCAAAAATTTAAATAATCTGTTTTTTTAATCATTTCAGTTTCATGAATGAGGCTATGTTCTGTTTCATTGCTCCTCTATGAAAGTAAACTGAAACTTTGGTTTGTTTGAGCATTGGGAAACACTGACTGACATTTTCACCACTTTGAGATTTGAGGTGAGGGAAAAAAACACTGATTGATAAATTGAAAAAAAATAGACAGAAAAATCAATAAATAAAGCGACACCATGTAGTATTTCAACCTTCGAATAATGTTTCCAAGTATATTTTGAACTTATTGTCTACTTATAACAGTTTAAATAGTGCCCTTGTAAGAGCCTGAGAGGGTCTCCATCACCTGTACTGGCTCTATGTAACTTTGGTTCGGGTCACTCCAAGAACCAAAGTGAAACCAACTTCACTGCTTCGACTGCTTACTGAATACAGTGCTCTGAGCGTGCAAAGCTAGTGTAAGTTTGGGGGTGAAAGTTAAGAAATGGAAAAGACAGAACAGATACCAAAGTTTGAAGATTTTGTCAAAGAAGTAACAGAAAAAGTGGGAGAGTGATAGGATAAGATGTTATACAAGGGTGAATATCCTAATTTCACTTGCTGGTGTCAGCTGAGAGACGCTGAGGGATGTTGGAGTGATAGCGACCTTGCTCTGTTACTGTTGGACTAGTAAGGACGAGACAGAGTTTGCTTACAAACAGCTTGCTGTGTGTCAGGTGGTGTTATTGAAGGCACGTCATTCCCTGTTGATCTTCAGAATTCAAAAAGACATGTACCGTTGGTTTGTCAATAAATGTACATGTTACCACGGCATACGTTTGACAGCAGCTGCGACAGACAGTACTGTTTTCCAACTGTAGGGGAATCCCGAGAGCAAAAACTACATTGTGTTGCTTTAAGGTAATAGCCGCTGTGCTTTGCTTGAAGTTTGACTCCCCAGTGAAAACTTGGATTCAAAGAATTGTTTGAAGTTACCCTTGGGCGGAAGTTCACAATCCTGTTGAGTTTCACAATTATGCAGGGTTTGCCATCCTTGAAACCGAACTCGCGGTCCTCAATGCCCGAGCAGGGTCCCAGCAGGGTCCTGGAGAAACGACAGGCCTTCCTGACACCCACATCCATTTCCAGGTCACCCCGGTTCTTGTAGTCAGCAGGTTGCTCTGTAGTGAAGGGTTATGAGTTAATACATTTCAGTTTCAGGGCTCTTACAGTAAACCTAGGAGAAACGGTTCCAATATCAATCATAAAACCTACCTCCACAGTCCTCAAATTTCATCTGGTCCTTCTGGTTCTCATCATCATACTTTGCCAGGAAATCCCTCAGTGCCTTTGTGTAGGGCAGGTAGGTCTCCAACTCTTTGGGGTTGAAGGCCATTTCAGCTTTATCTGACCGTGGGGTGTGTGTAAGGCCTGTAGGAACAACACATCTGCCACTTATCATTCTACACTACTACCCCTCAGTTATTGTTTCTCCAAGACTGTTAGGTAGATATGAAACACCAGGTTGAGCTGACACTTCTTTGATAAATTGTAATCCACAAATAAAGTGATCAAAATATTAATATGTGTTAATATAGATTCCAAGTCAATGAAAACTGACACTGGAACCACACAAGGGCAAAAAAAAAGAAAAAAAAGAAAAAGGGTATAAGACCCTTTTTTGTCACTGGCACAAAGTTAATGCTGGAATACGGTAGCTTCCTCCACTGTTTTCAACACTTGTCTCTTAACCCCAGGTGGCCTCCTCCACCATGGAAACAAGGCTGCAGTGTACACACAGTGAAGGCTGCACTGGGACCACAGCAAGTAGACATATGAACAAATCATTTCCAAAACAATGCACAGAAACATGAGGCTAGATTGAGCAAATATAGGATAGCCTTTTCTTATAAAGGAATTAGTTATATTTGGATTTCAGTCAGTGACGCCAACTTTAACAAACCCATCTATATTTACAATTACTGTCAGCACAGGTGTTTGCCATTAAAATGTCTTTTACATGTTAAATTATACTTAAATAACAATAATCTAACAATGCATAAAATGTGCCACTTGTACATGAGCTAATTGTAGGATTGCAATGTAATTCTGACAAATTCTGTTCAAATGCGTTATTCAGGCAGAAGTTTTAATGGCAGGATGTTAGCTAAAAAAAAATATATGTATAAAAAATGTCTAACTGTGTTGTCACATCTAATCAGTTGTCTGGCCAAAATAATTGTACAGTATAACAATGGCAGAAATCACACCTCACTGGTCTGTTTGCACAGCAGCCCATTTGACAGGTCACAGCAATCACCAAACTAAATAACCCCATTAATTTGGACATCACTAAGTTTTTTTGGTGTGTGTTTTTTGTCTTTTTTAATGACTGTCTTGCAGACAGTCTGACACATGGCAGGTGGATGTTAACTACTTACCAGGGGGTGCGACTCTGTCCTGCCAGGTGGGCTTGTAATTGCTTAGGGTGAGTAGCAGGGCCTGGATGGTGCCAATGAAGATGCCAGCCAAGCAGCCGTAGAAAATGACATAGAAGAGGAAAATTTTGACTGTGAAAGAAGGAAAAAAAAAAAGAAGAAGAATGGGATTGTGAGATAGCTGTACAGGGTCAGAGAAAAAAAAATCACTTTAAATGCAATGGATGTAATTTTTGCCACTCTGGGTCTCTCAATCAAAGCAATAAAAAGAGACCTATGGTGCATTACAAGTTCCTAAATGAAAGTTTCAGGATTCCAAGATGTCTGCCACTCGCGTCAGTAGTAAAAACACTTTGTTTTAGTGTTAATTGCACTTCTAAATGATTTGTTTTACATAATGTCGGCCGAACACATAGTATGTGTTCACTTTTCATCCATGGGCATGTTACAACTAGTTACAACGCCTGATCTAATTTGTATGCACAACTAGTTTGATGACATCTGGAAGCAGCATGGGATCATGGGAACTGTTTGTTGTCTTGTTTGATTCTCTAGTGTGTTTACAGCAGAACACTCAGCAAACGGCATTAAGTAGCTGTGATCCATTAGAGATGAACACACACAACAACCCCATGAATCAATGTAATGTTTCACAATCAGTGAAGAGGATGACATTGAAGAGTGAGCAAAGCAAACCGTTTGTAACCTTGAATAGAAATGCAAATTCCTATGGATTTAAAGAGTGTTGGAAACACAGCATAATGTATGACATTAGTTATGTTGTTCTATGATACAAGACAAGGTCATGGGTGGTTGACAGGATCTGGTAGCATGCCAACTTCATAGGAGACAATCGGTTTGCCATCTAATGCAATGAAATTGTTTCTTCTGTAGACATCAAATGATACAGAACTATTGATAGTTTGCAGAAACTGGCTGATGTATTATGTTCTCATGTGCACCGGGATGACAGGCACACTGAGGCCCTGATTACCACCAGTTTAGTGTATGGGAGAGAGAGAGAGAGAGACAGCAGAAGCATTGTGTGGGTTCCATTATTCAGCATGGCACTCATGATTTTTTTTTTTTTTTTTTTAGTAAAAGAGACTTGCCATCCACCACTTTGACTGAGTCAGGCTCAGTGGAATGCTTTTATCTGGGAAATTGGAGGGAAAACTTGGAGCACTCACTCAGTGAACGTCTTGGGACCAAAACATTGCCACATTCTGAAAAACAATTGCCAAATGAATTCTAGATGCTAAATAACTGAGGAGTATGCAAACGGGGAGTCTCCGTGGACAGCCCTAGTATACAGTAACAATTACACAATTACATGCATCTTCCATCTACACAGCGTCTAATAAGCATTTTACCCCAAAATGAGTTTATTACTACAATAAGTGATTGACTCTATTGCCATTACCACCAGGAAAGTTGGTCTTTTTTTTTTCTTCTTCCTCCAGTAAGCCGTCACAACCGCAGAAGTCAACACAACAAAAGAAAGCACCATTTAGAGCACTGACAGTGTCACGGTGGTTACAACATTATATCTTTCTCTTCACATATTACTTCAAATTCAGCAGTAGACTTAACTTATTTAGGTCACTGTAGGAAAAAATCTCCAGTAAGAGAAGACCAACGCCAACACGTAGCCAAAGTTACTCTGGATCAGTGTTGACCACAGAAGTCAGAGCTAAATCTGATCCAGTGTTTGAAGCAGGCAAAATGGCTGCAAACTCACAACCCACATGTGACTGGACATTGACAAATACAGAAGAAGCTGAAATGTTGCCAGTCTGACATTTAAATATACTTATTTGCTTTCATTGATCCCCACAGCTCCTCCAGCTCGGTGCATGTCAGTGGGACACAAACATACCAACACAGTTTTTTTCTCCACTATCAGTGTAAGGAAGTACAAAGGGAGCATTCATGATACAACTGTAACAGTAACAGCCCTTGTCTTTACATATTTGCAAGAATTTTTGTTGTGTGCATGCTCAATGGTAACAACCAAAGGCACTGTTGTCAACCTTCTAATCAATTTTTAGCACTAAGATGCTGCAATGGAGCATCACAAACCTATTATCTGTACCGACAGATTATGCATGAAGCTTGGAAAACGTTATCACCTGCAGCTACGGTGACCTATACATTCAGTCAGTCAGGGTTTTCACTACATGAGGCAATGTCAAAAGGTCACAGCTCCTGAAACATTAAGCACGACATATTGCTCGAGCCTGTCCGACCGAAGGATGTACAGTCAGCATGTGACCGTGTCCTCTGGTTATTGTAAACCAGACATATCTGTAGCTCCTTCAACAATCTGAGCTGCAGATGAGTCAGAGCACAAACATGATTCTGTATGATAAAAAAAAATAGTAGTAGTCTTAACTAGGACCAATGAACACTTCATTACTTTCAAAACTGCAATGCAATTAAATGGCAAATGCACTTTAAGACATGCATTATGCAATGCATCTGACCCAGGGTTAATACATTACTATCAATGATTTACAGATTCATGGCATTTGTCCTCTTCATGCTCACCGTAATCCTGGGTCTTGAGTGAAAGAATGACCTATTTCAATGTCAGAGATCATTGGGCCATTATTAATACATTAAACATTCAAGACAAGCATATCTTTTGAATATAAATGTTCCATTTTTGATCTATGCCAGTTACAAAATTGTAATGCATAGACCCGAGTTAATGTTTTTATTGTATCTTACTTGGAAATGGTTCTTCAAAGTTTAAAGTTACAGTGATTATGTAACTTAGGACTGACATCTGATATGGTGTGGTTGTGTCCATTTCACACCAAATCAGTCAAATATTAAAATGGCTGCAATATAATTTGTCATTATATTTTCTTAAATATTTTATTAGTTCTTTGGTTCAGAAAACTAAACAAATCTTTAGTGGACTTAGCAGCATTTATCCTTCGTATGGTGGAAAAAATATATTTTAATTAATGAGAAATAATTGGCAAATTACTTAAATAATATTGATTATTAATTAAAAAAAAAAAAAAATATCAGCCTGTTTAATTCGGCATACCTCTACTGTTTATCACAAGAAAATAATAAATATTCACATTTAAAAGAAGGCGAAATCGGACATAATAGTTGGCGATCAAGTACTTGATCATTAAAGACCGATAAGTGATTGACTGTTACAGACCTGGTTCAATCGATAAATTCAGCACGGACGTGCGCATGGCACACCTACTAAATGCATCAGCATTTTTCAGACGACCTCAGAAGGACGAGTATGTGTGTGTGCCCCCCCACCCCCCAAACTCACGCGCACATCAGCCTCCTCAGCCGAAACTCCTGCTGCACTAACACACCTCGGCACGGCTCACGATCCGACATCACGTCACTGGGACAACGTTTTACACTTCAGTGAAGTTAGAAAGATATTCGCAGGTTCGAACTTCCGCGATCAATAACATTTAAACGAAACACCGCTGAAACACACATGATACATATAAATATTTTTAATCATAGTGACTTAGGCAACACGCTACAACCTCGTCTTCATCAAAAAGAGCCGTGAGATCGGAGCGCAGGGACCGTCAACAAATTGCAACACCGGAAAAAAAGACATTTGCAAAATACTCAATAACTTCACCACAGTACAGTGTAGTCTTCTGCACCTTCTGTAAACTTTTACTGCTGTATTGTACATGATACTACACCAGTCAGTTTGAAGAAATATTATTTCGAATATTTTTTTTATAAATATTTAATAATAATTTTCAATAATTTCACCATAATACAGTGTAGTGTCATCAAACTTTCTATAAACTTCACTGCTGTACTGTAAATGATACTACACCAGTCAGTTTGAAGAAATATGACTTGAGGTATTTTTTATGAATATGTATTAGTAATAATTTGTATCGTGGTGAAGTTATTTTTCAAATCTCTTTTCTCCGGTGTTGCGCTCCGATCATTTTACCCAGGTGTGAGGGTCTCACCGCCGCTACTGAGGAGAGGAGGGGGCACCGGGTCGGGAGCGCGCAGCTAGTGCTGCCGCCGCTCGGAAAACGGGAGAAGAAAGGTCGGGCAAGTTAATCAGGTGTATGGTTCGTGAGATCACACAGTGACATCTGATCACAGGAACCCGACACGGATCGATAGTCCCCTTCTCCATTTCCGAGCAGGCCCTGTCTTTCGGTCACCTTGGCTCACCTTGGACTATGATGCATTTTTAACCCTTTACACTGCCCATACCGGTAGACAAAAACCGCAAAAACAAGTAGTTTTCCCCAAATTGAAGCAGCAGCCGAGGACCAGACCTGCACCACGACGTCTAAATACTTCACAACTAGCAGCACGAATACTTCACTTATATCTAATCACGTTTACCCGTCTCCTTTTTTGTCAAAACCACAGGTTATTTAACGGACTTTTTTTTTTTGCAGGAACAGTGAACCACGGAGATTCTTCTGTCACACCGGTTTGTTCCTATGCAGCAAAGTCAAATCAAACAGGTGATGGGAAGCACGAGGCAACCGGCGCGCGCTCTCGCCACCACGAGAACGCGCTTACATGGTCTCTCTTTTTTTTGTAATTCATTGAAACTGCTACCTCCCGGACAGTTAACGCCGGTCATACTCACACCAACTTCCACCGGTGCGACCGAGCAGCTCCCCGGTCTCCGAGTTCCAAAAAAACTTCTTCCACCCGCCATCTTCTTTATTTGCTGGCATCCTGCTTTACTTCCCCGCTGGCAAAGGTGTTTTTTTTTTCCTATAGCTCCGTATGGCAGCCGAGTCCCAGGTCGTCGCAGAAGCACCCAGCTCGCTCCACTGTCGGCTCCCCTAATATAAACCGTTCCCGCTCCGACTCCGCCCGAAACTCCCGACAAGTTACCTAGAGGGAGGGCGGAACAGCGGCGGCTAATTGGGGAGCGGGGCGGCTGTGCGTAGCTCTGACGTCACGAAGACGGACAGAGAGCCTATACAGGAGAACGTGTGGTTTTCATATGTATCTCTGCCTGCTTTAGAGAAACTGTGGTACTCTCTCTCTGTCTTTCCGTGTGTAACGAAGCACAAACCTGGAAGGCGCATTCCCATTTCTGTTTATACCCTTAGCTTTTTCCGTCGTCCCCTCTTTGGTGACACGGGGAAGTGGTTGCAATTCACTCCACAAAATCAGTCAATCAGACTTTATTTATCTAGCACTTTTCAAACAGACAACTGTCACACAAAGTGCTCTTAACACAGTAAAATCACCATCATCATTCATCAGCAAAACCTTGTTAGAATGACATCAGACACAAAGACAAGGAGCCAACAACATTAACGAGGAAACAAAAGTGTAAGAAAACACCATCATTGAGGAGGAAACACTAGAGGCAGAGTAACAGTGTGGACTCTGGTGTGAGACAGTGTGCAGTTTACGTACAGTTCCAGTCATAAAATGCTGCCTTCTTAGAACAATTGTAGACTTAAGAAGGTGTGGATTTTTTGAGGAGTGAATGTACTGACAGGCTTAAGATTCAAGCACTTAATTGTCATTGTGCAGTACAACACAATTGCTTTAATGACAACCACCGAGGTGCATTAAAAATTCGAAAGCAACAAAATCAATACAAAAAGAATGACATATACAACTGCTAGTTCCTTATACAACCCCACTTTTTAAAAACTGTGAAATATCCCTTAAAGCAAAGAGTCAGCTGTGGGCGAGATTACATTTCCACTGGTTGGTGTGACTGTGAAAGTCACATTCTGGTTCACAGCCTCTTTTGTAAACAACAGAAGCTTGTAATTTAGTGTGACTGTTCGGGTTATGTTGCTGCATGTCATCAATTACGCCGAAGCACATGCAGCGTACCAGATTACAGTGCACCAACCTACAATTCTGAGTACAGTTGCTTCCTCTAAAACAATCATTATTGTCTCATCCCCTTCACTAACACAAACGAGCTGAATTAGCGAGGCCTGTGTGACTCTTTCTCTTTCTCTCACACACTCAAACATAATCTATGTATCGGCTCCCAGTATAACTCACACCACAGGGATAATAAGTTACATAGCCAAGTAGACACACAGTTGAAACCTGTATATTTACCCTGTAACCCCTCTCTAAAGCCAGCTCCAAGGGCATTTCTGCTGCCAGTGCCAGGGGCCACACATCTATGTGCTTGAATTAAGAAGCGTTTCATTTATGCTGTGTTACCGAGTACTAAAGGACTGCAGCTCATAAAGGCCACAGTTTGAAAGGATGTCTTCATGGTTGAAGGCTTGATTTGCAGCTAGTGACATTGTCTCAGTCTCAACATTCTCCATATCACCCAAGTTACCTAACATAAAATAAAGCCTTCACTTTTCTCACTGTCAGCATTCTCTGACTAGAAACTAAAGTTTCCGAACCGCTCACCAAAATTCATAGGGAAAATCAATGTGTCTTAGCTCACCAGGACACAGGAGATTCTGGTCAACTGTTGCCTGGTTTGTTGAGTTTATGTCACAGGTAAATCCAAATGAAGAATGTTAAACAGTGAAGTCACTAAAAACACATTTGATCTCACTTATGGAGGTACTAATGGATTAACAAGTGCTGTGCGCCTTGGTATAAAATCGTTTTCTCTATGGACATTGTTGAGGGTGGTTTACATAGCAACAAGTGAGGAAAAACAAAAAAAGGGACAGACTAACAGTGAGATAAAACAGCAAACATATTCCTGTGATATCAAACACTTAAGCCGGCATACATTTTATTTAGTGAGCCTGTTGTTAAGTGGCTAAAATAAGTTTTTCCTGTGGATATTGTGTGTTTTAATAAAGCACTTTAAAGAAGAGAACCACCACCGTCCCCCAAGCTTACGCTCACGTACACACACATACTTGCTGACTGCATGGGCAACTCATAGATCCTTTAACTTCACATTCTTGTCTGTATGTGTGAGCTGCATATGTGTGAAATGTGCGTGTTTATGCAAGCATGTGTGAAATCGCTCAGCAATGTGCCGCCATCTCGACTCTGCAGGGCTGTGTGTGTATGTTTGAATGTAAACATACGTGTGTAGGTAGGCGTGTTACGTCACATGGCCGGTTTTGACCTTTAAATGCCACCTGAAGGACAAAATAAGTCAAACTTGCAGCCTGCAATGCCACAAGTCTATGTACTATATCGTACTATGATTACCTGAAGCAAATATACAGTAATGGAGGGAGGTGAACGAAGGACAGCTCTACAGTAACATTTGAATGGATCCTGATTGCATTTGGCGTTTTCACACCAAAAATCACGTTTTATTTCCCTATGCCACATAACTCATCCGCTCGTTTGTCTAAAACCTCCTGAAACACATCAGCTAGTCACATTTTTGAATGCTAATTTCGCTGTGTTCAACATGTATTTGTAAAAACACTGTAAAGTGTTGTTCTTATTGTCATAGCACAACAGTTCATCTAACTTCCACTTTTCATGTCCTACATGTTTTTAATCTTTTATCCAAAGTCAAAATGTTTAACTGAAGTATTCCAACAGGTACATTAGGCAGGAGTTTGTTGGCTTTATTGATCAATAAATATAATAATCTTTCAGCATAATCTAAGAGATGGAATGACACTTCTTCGCCTCCTCTTACACGTACACTAAATCTCTAGTGTCACAGGAGGCTTTGAACAAAAGCAGGACAGATTATTGGCTGTTTCACCGCATCTGCTCTGCAAACAGGCCCCTTCTGTTGGAATAACCACCACTCAATCAATCAATCCAGCTCCAGAAAAAACCTTCTACACTTCAATGAAACACACAAGTAGTAAATGCAATAAAATGAGTAGTAAATGCAATAAAACATACAGTATGTCAATATTACATATGCATTTCTGCATGAAACAAATGTGTTTCATCTGATAAAAGGAGCACAATATAGAGAGCTGCGGTCCCAAAACATTCGAATGTTAAAGTGTGTGTAAAACTCAACAATCAACTATAATTCCAAATGACCCTATATATCATTTTATGTGGCAGGATGCAGAAGAAAAGTTCACCACATTAAGTCTGTCATTCTTCATCCTTTTTTGTTGACTTTCTGTGGTTACTTTTTATCAGTGGTGGTCACTGAGGCACCACCAGCCTTTCTGCTGTTTCCATGAACATGATGATTCAAACTTCTCCAGTCGCTGAGAACCATGAATGCTGCTACTGTGTATTCATCCTGATCCCGGGGTATATTCAAAATTTGCACGAGCACAATACTCATTTCCTGGGTTGATATGATGAAGGCATAATACACCAGACAGGAATCACATAGACAGGGTTAGTGGAGTAGCTGCTGAGATAAAGCCTGCTATTTTACTAATGATACAGCCTGGTGTCTGACAGCAGCCACACCCAGGACAACTGATGCCTGTCGTCAATGTGTGTACACAGTAAACATGTGTGTGGTGTAAGGTAGAGTGGGGGGGGGCTCAAGGTGAAAGTGAGTCCTCCTGTTGGGACTGCTCTCCCACAAACGCAGGTGTTTCTATCTGATCGACTTTCACCTACTCAGGCCTTCAGTGTAGTGTTCATGATTGTCACGGGTGTGTAACAGTGATGAAGCTGGGCTCCCTTATAAACATCCTAGCTGAGAGAAAAAGAGTACACACACCGGTCTTACCTCAACAGCACAATTGTTTTTTCCAGGAACAACAGACAAGTGGCAGAGAAAGTTGATTTAAAAGGATCGTTATGGTGCTTTTGTTTGAAAAGTCCGTTGCTTGTTTAATATTTGTGTATTTGTATGAGGTTCTGCAAGAAAGTCAGAGATGACTGCTCCGCGCACACCCTGCACTGAGAACCAGTCTGAAAAAAGAGGATATTTCTGATGTTTTTCGGTGTGTCCACATGTCCTTCCCGTATCTAAACATCACTAAAGTGTCACAATAAACACTTCAGCCACTTCTGAGAAAGAAGGGCTTCTCTGTTTACCCGAGCTCCAGCAAGTGGTTTTGAAAAGGCAAGTTTAGTTACGTAACATTCGCCGTGCAACGAGCCAATCACAAGGGAAAGAGAATGCACTTGGTAGCTGACCAATCACAAGAGAGTCAGTGTTCTGGGGGGCGGGCATTAGCTCAGAAAGAGAGTGCCTGTTCAGAGGCTGGCAGAGAGCAGCAATAAACTGACTTAATCTGAAGAGACTATGAGGTTTTTGACCATAAATATTATTTAATTTATCTAAGTAGACATCAGTAATCTGGATATTTAGACCATTCTATGTGACCGTCAACAAAAGGCACATCAAAAAATATGTGTCCATCTCAATCTATGATATTCAATCAGACAGCCTTGACTGACTACAGTCTGAAGTTTTGGACTGCTTTGTAAAATATTCACTCTCCCCCACCAAATTCAGTGGAGAATTATCAATCATCAAAGTTTACATCACAGCACACAGAAGTTGTTGATCCACTGCTGCCACTATCATTGAGTTCAAATGTGTTATTTTGTGACTTTGGCGTTTCAAATTCCTTGCTCGGATTAACGAGGCAGAAGTAGACCGGCCGCTTCTCTGTCAAGCTAAAATTGTTGATTTTCTCAATGGACTGCAAGAGAGTGAGCAGTTTACAAACTTTGTGAGATGATGCTTCAAACATATTCTTAAAATATAGTGGACTTAAGCAGGAGTAGAGTTTCTAAGGTGATCCTTTAGCTCAGTGGCTACAATCTGTTTTTCTCTATGTTCCCACTGGCTTAGTGAGACCAAGCCTCAGTTACACTTTAAAAAACCCCAATTATATATTTTTGGAACATATTCATAGACGTACTTTCTTATTTGTCATTTTTCCTCACATGAATGACTGAGTCACAACTAAGCAAACTGACGATACAGACACCAGGGTAGTGATAGGAAGGCAGCAACGCAATCTTAAAAGCAACCTTGTTGAGCATATATTGCTTTTACTGTATGTGTGTACATCTGCGTATATCTCTTTGTGTATGTGAAGTTCGTACGACTAGACCACATTCACATTTAAATCAAGGATGCAGAGATGTATTTATATTCACAGCCAACCAATGCTGTGCATCATTTTGTGCATTTATTGCATTTATAATTTTCAAACTGCACAGTGAAAACTTGAGATGGATTTGCTCACTTCATGTAAGACTGTAGAAGCCAAACCCTCCACTGAATCTGGTGGGATCAAAGAGGTTAATTACTAAATTAATTAAAATAGACCTGTGGAACATTTTACGAGTTGACCCGATTACTGTCACTTGAACGATGCGTCACACATGCACCTTCAGTCGGTATGCTGTTTTTTATCCTCACTACATTGTCTGTGTTATGTATATTGTGGTTTATTTATGAGTAAAGTCATGGATTAATATTAAAAAAAAAAACTTATAACCTTTAATTAATGCAACCCGCTAAAACGTGAACTCCCCTGTCATTTAAGGTAGTAAAACCTATACGTACACATAATATACATACATTCCAAACACACATATATAAAAATACAGATGGTCTGTAATGTTCCAGTTATTCCAGTTAAAGGAGAAGTGAGGACAGATTAATATTCTTCATACAATTTCTTTTAGTTAAACCTGTTTGATGTGATACTCACACTGTGTCACTTGATTGTCACCCAAGGACAAGACTGAATGACTGTACTTTCTGACTTATTCTCCCCAGATGTCCCAAAGCATGTAACTCTGAACTTTTCCACATGTATTTTTATAGTCACAGACAAATGATACATTCAAAGCAGTGGTATGTAAACACATCTTTGAGAGTGACACCAAAGAAAGGAGATTACAAGACTAGGATTAAGTCTATTTAATACCAGTGCACCATCGGTTCAGTCTTTCAAATGACCTCCCTCGTTACTCTTACTTTATTGTTACTGTAGTTCATAGTTCACTCGTTTGTTTTAGACATTTAACACTGGTAGAGTCACTGACCTGTGGATCACTTTTACCGGTCTGTCACCTCATGTGTTTACTGGCACTTTCTTTTAAAAGTAATCTAACTCTTTTCTTACTCAAATGCAACTACAACCCACAAACCTACTTGACAGGTTTGACAATGTGTAATGGGCCGAAACCATTCAGTGATTCATAAATCAACAGCCAATCCATTGACAGACTTAACTCCAGAGAACTCTGAGAAGTCTTCTACTCTGGATTCACATGAGTAGTAAGACTCTGTGTTAATTTCTATATTCTTAACTACTGGGACCATGTAAATGCAGAAGAAGAAGTGGCTTGGAAATGGTGCTCTGGGGGATGCCACATTTTACAATTTAAAACCAAAATGGTCTTCCTTCAAATAGGATTTAAAGTAATTTCTCACAAGCATCCACAGTTCCCCGTGTTTCCATTCTGCCAAGTAATCTGTGTTAAACTCTATTTACACAGCAGAAAGATCTGACCAGAATAATATCTGGATGTGGGCCTCTTCTGAAATGGTAAATATGGCCCGAATATCCTAACAAACATAGGCCTTTGAAGGCAAATATGTGGTGCTCATGGTAAACATAGCCTAAAGTGGGCCGTATCATGCATTTTAAATATGGACCAAATATATTTAGACAAATGTGGACCAGTTTTGGTAAAGATGCGGCGCAATCATTAGCCAAAGGCTAATATGTATATGAGCTCAAAGTGGTCCATTGTTTTTACACATGGCCCATACATTGTTAAAATGTATTGGACCACAATAGGAACAAATGTGGCCAAACTGATACTAGCTAATGTGGATATGAGCCTAAAGTGACCTACATATGACACAGCAAATGTAGCCTGGCTATCATAAAGCATATTGTTCTGTTTTTTCTGGTTCACTTTTGGCAGAGTGAACCACACAAGGGCCATCATTCCACACTAGATATGGGTCAAATCAAAGTGTCAGGTACGGGCCGGATCTTAGCCACAAAAATGTTGCTTTCTGGTAGCAACACTGAAGATTTTCCAGCATCAGTATTTAAGTGGATCTGATTCAGGGCTGTAATGAGAGATGTCAGGGAGAAAAGCGATGAAGCGATGATGTTCAGCGAAGAGGTAAAACCATACAAGATTTTTCGAAAAGCCTGTGGGTAGAAAATCAAAGCAGCAGAAGGAGCTGTGATTTCCTCCCATGACGGTGCCAGATTTTTTTTAATAGAAAGGTGTGTTTCAAATCTATAATATTAAATGTCAAAATGGCACGTGTCCTGCTCTGTCTTACTTGCTGCCACTGACTCTTGCTCTATCCATCCAACCTCTTTCTCCCACCGAAATGCCACACACCAGTATCCTGGAATAAAACCAAACTATGGCAGTCTTCTCCTTGTTTCACCTGTCAACAACTACATGGTACAGTCTGCTATCAGACATGGTCAAGGTCAGTAGCTTTGTGTGTGGGCGTGGCTACAGATACAGGCGGAAACGACTGAAACATGATCATGTCCTATTCTGTCTACCGTCGAAGCGTTGACTCCCACATCGTTATGACATAAAAGTTAAAATGTGTAAGAAGAATCATCAGTTACAATGACGGTGAGTCTGATCATGTAACTATTGCCCACTTTAACTCCTGAATATATTTTATGTTTATGTAGCTGTTTTTTGTTTTTAGATCTACACAACTAAAGGTCAAACACGTTACCCTAAGGCAGTTCTTCAGAAATAACTTAGAGTTAAGAGCTGCGTGTTTGCACTGAGATTGTAGGACCCGGATTAACATGGTGGTAGTAATTTCCTCGCTGCATCTCTACAAGGAAAAAAACAGGAACACATTAATGTTAAAGCGGTCCTCTGCTTCCCTTTAACTTAGCTGTATAGAACAACCAAAGTCCTTTTGTCTCCCACAAACCAAGACCACACCATAATGCCCCCAGAGGTCAATAATTGACAGAGGATCATTATGGGAAGTCTGTCAAAGGCACAAGTTAATGTGTAGAGCCATGAAAAGAATGTGTGGTTACATTTAACTAGTTTAAACAAGACTGGTTCAAGTTGTGATAAAGTGAATATGAAGGATTCCACTTTCAGGACAAATGAGTGACAAAGGATGAAATATCTACCTATTCACTAATATCACCCTGCTGCAAAATACACACTAAAAAACATGATTTTTTGAGTAGATATAAAATGAGTGAATTAGTTAGGTACATACTAACTAAATATACTGTATTTGGGCAAAGACACATATTTGTCATTTTGCCTCTGTGCATACCACAATGGATTTGAAGAGAAACAATCAAGATGTGATTAAAATGTGGACTTTCAAAATTTATTTGAGGGAATGAACAAAGAAATTGCTTTAACCATTTAACCAATTATAAGCATTGTTATACAATTCTGTCCATTTTCAAGGGCTCAGAAATAATTGGACAACTGACTGAAAAGCAGTTTCATAGCCAAGTGTGGCCTGTTACCTCGCTATACCCCATCAGACCAAACAGCGGTCTGCAGCTGATTGTAAGCGTTGAATTTGTGTTTGTTGGCTTTTCACTGAAACGTTCAGTATGATGTGCAAAAAGTTGTCAATGCAAGTGAAGAAGGCCATCACTTGCCTGAGAAAACAAAATGTAAATACAGAGGTTTTACAATAATGCAAATTATTGTAAAACCTCTGTATTTAATACAGAGGTTTTACTGTATTAAGTAAATACAGAGGTTTTACAATAAGGCACAAACCACTGATTACACTCAAGAACAGGAAGCCTGCAGAATTCTGGAAAAAGATTCGCTGGACAGCTGAAACAAAGATGAACTTATAGCGGAATGAGAAGAAAAGTGTAATTTCAATGGACCACACTCTCCCTTGCCCGGACATGGGTCACTGGGATTCCCCTCTGGAGCCAGGTCTGGGGTTGGGGCATGATGGTGAGCGCCTGGTGGCTGGGCCTGCACCCATGGTGCTCGGCTGGGCACAGCCCAAAGAGGCAACGTAGGTCCCCCTTCCCATTGGTTCACCACCTGTGAGAAGGGCCAAGGAGGTCAGGTGCAGTGTGAGTTGTGTGGTGGCCAAGGCAGGGACCTCAGTGGTCTGACCCTTGGCTGAAGAAGCTGGGTCTAGGGACGTGGAACGTCACCTGAGCCTGAACTTGTGAACGAGGTTGAGAGGTTCCGACTGGATATAGTCGGGCTCACCTCAACACAGGGTTTGGTGTCTGGAAACAGTCTCCTCGTGAGGGGTTGGACTCTCTTTCACTCTGGAGTTGTCCCTGGTGCGAGGCACCAAGCCACTCTGGAGTTGTCCCTAGTGCGAGGCACCAAGCTGGTGGGGGCATTCTTATTGCCCCTCGGCTGGGGGCCTGTACATTGGTGTTGGTAGACCTCCGGCCACATGTCTTGGACACTTGGGTGAAAAGAGGGGCGGAGCCGTCAACTAATCACCACCTGGTGGTGAGTTGGCTCCGATGGTGGGGGAGGATGTTGGTCAGGCCTGGCAGGCCCAAACGTATTGTGAGGGTCTATATTTGCTTTGTTTGACATGGAAAAGGGATTCGACCATGTCTCTCTGGGAGTCCTGAGGGGAGTGCTCTGGGAGTATGGGGCACCAGACCCCTTGATAAGGGCCATCGGGCCCCTGTACGACTGGTGTCAGAATTTGGTACACATTGCCGGCATTAAGTAAGTAAGTAAGGATCCATTTCCAGTGAGGGTTGGACACCACCAGGGCTGCCCTTTGTCCATGATTTTTAGACTCGGCCAGGGCGTTGAGGTAGTCTGCTTTGGTGGACTCAGGATTGGGTTTCTGCTTTTTGTCGTCCTGTTTGCTTCATTGGGCCGCGACCTTCAGCTATCACTGAAGCAGTTTGCAGCCGGGTGTGAAGCGGCTGAGATGAGAATCACCTCCAAATCTGAGACCATAGTCCTAAGCCAGAAAAGGGTGGAGTACCCTCTCTGGGTTGGGGGTGAGATCCTGCCCCAAGTGGCAGACTTCCTTCTTGCTTTGTTTGCACATACATGTAGTAGAGGTTGACTATAGTCTAGGAATACTTTTAGTAATTTATGACTTTTAGTAATAATGACTTTTAGTAGTCCAGTGTGTAAGAATCAGTGACTTCTAATAATGAGAATATAACTCCTATGCTTACTACTTTCTTTTCCCAGTGCGAGCCAGGGAAATATGGTGGCCTTTGCCTGTCAAAAGGTATGCGACACTTCTTCATTTGTGTTGCAAGCTTCTGCTTCAATTCATAAAATGCATGTCCATTTGGGCACCTGTGGAAACATGGCAGCACAAGATGGCGACCACCATAAAGTATAAAATACATGTAAAAGGCCTATTCTAAGGCTAACAATTTTTATTTTTCAGTGATTATACACTTATGCAAACACATCTATAGGTTGTAAACCCAATGTATGCCATTAAATCCTGCTAATAGTTACACACTGTACCTTTCATGAAAACACATTGCTTCATTGATACTCTCCACTGATGATACACAGAGCTGGGTGAATGTTTTTTTTTTTTTTTTTCATAGGACTGTGTTACTCAATCACCTAATGGAAGCCAATGACATCACAGAGGACCGAAGGTAGGGAACCAGATAGGACGGGTTACATTTCATGGACTCCTTCACTGTCATCTATATTCGCAACTATATGCAAAAAGGGGAAAATTGAAGAAAAGAGTGTCAATAAACAATCAAGTGAAAGTTGTTTTACACACATTTTAGGCACCAGCACAGTGTGGAGCACAGGGTTCATGTGGCCAGCTGCTGCTGTCCACTGTGTAGCAACACACTGATCATTAATATTTCATTGTTTTGCCACCGTACTCCAAATTTGTTTAGAACATCACACATCCTGGTCACTCACCCTGATGCTGTGGAGAAACAAACACTATTGTGAAACGTTGTACTGGTTACAAATTAATCCACATCTCGCTCATATTTAGCTGCTGCTTAGCCCGGTACAAAGTTTACCAACTCATACCTTCCAATAATTCATGTGATGGTTAATATTTGAGCCACATAGATAACCTGAACTAAAGATTTAGACTCTAACTCTTTGAACTGAGGACAATTGAGTGCCATGGTCACCCCTATATGGATTATGAAACTTGTCTTTTTCAAGATAAAGGTCCAGCACTCAGCTTCAATCCTGTTCCAAAGAGGAAATTAACAACTTGGTTGTTTTAATCAGCAATTAGCACGGAAACTGTTTGTTGGTCAGCAACAACTGGGTTCAGTCAGGGGTGTTGCAACAGGAAAAGCAGTCCATGACGATGGAACACAATTCGTGAAAATCCTTGAAATTCTGTTATTGGCTATGACTGTGTCCCTTGTGCCTGGGGCTCCACTAACTTGCTGAGTTCAGTCATTGCACACAGCACACCAACTTATTTCCAAACTGTGCCGTTTGTCCCTCTCCTACACCAAAGTCCATAGAAAAACATGTTATTTTTAGCTTGCAGGAACACGGACGCACCTGGTTTACTACTGCCTCTTTTGGTAAGTTTATGTCACTTAATCAAATCTGAAAGAAGGATTTCAAACACCTAAGTCACAAAAGAACACATTTGATGTCACTATGGAGGAAGCACAACTCCTGCGTGCTGTGTTGGCCAATTTTTGTATGGACTTTGGAGACGGATGATTTACAAAGCACCTATCCAACAGGTAAAACACCAAACATATTTTTAAAATATCTTATTTAAGCAGGTGCAGATTTCATGAGAAGAGCCTTTTAGTTAATTGTCAAAAAATGTTTTTCAGTGTCAGTGCTGATTATATGTTTATTATTCAACCCGAGTATCATCTGTTTCTTGTAAACCATGCACAGTGAAATAGTAAATAATTGGATTGCACCTTTAATTGCACACACATCTTGAGTACTGCCATTTTCAGCAGGAGACAGGTGAAGGACAGTTTGGATGAACATTGCCCTCGTCTAAAAACAGACCTTGTTGACGGTTTGTGCAACTGACTGGTGATCCGTAACAGTGAGTTTGTTGTCGTCACAATAGAAAGTGATGACGTCCACTGGTGTGCACATAAAAGAAAACCTTTTCTGTTACATTTAACTAGGAGAAACTTAAATGCAAAGTTTTTTCAGGCTGATATCAGTCATACTTCTGATGAATCCCACTCACAATTATCAATCTGCTTTTATTTGTCGTTAACTACAATGAGCATCATGTTATTTGTGAATGAGGACAGAAATTGACCACACTCTGATTTATTGAGCGTAAAAATTCCCTTATCAAACCCACAAGAGAGAGATTCTGTTAATGGTTGTGGTTTTTTTACGACTTCAGGTCTGAGTGGCTGTGTCAGGGAGTGTTGGGTGACTTTTACCTGGAACCTCAAGGACATCATGGCTGCAGATAGGCTCACGGTGTCTCCCTGCCTTTCAGCAGGTGTTAATATAAGGCTGGAGCTGTGCTTCACACACAGGGGACACAAAGGAGACATTTATCACAATGTCATGAGGCCATTGTTTTTTTGTATTTCCTATTATTAGTTAATTAATGTGTTTTTAAGAAATTGCAGATTTGTCTCTTCGTAAGTGAAATAAAAATTAAGAAAACTGTATGAAAGCCATTAAATATTATAGTTTTCATTCAGTATGCACATGAAAACATGAAATTCACCTATCATTTTTTTATTATGTGCTTTCATACATATTAAAACAAAATGTAATTTTCAAACGTACATATGCATAATGCATACATATGCATAAAGCAGATTCAAAATCAGATAGCAGGTCTATAGTCCTACTAAATAATAAAAAAATACATTTTTTTGATTATACCTAAAGGCCTGATCTGTTTATGTTGACCTTGAACTTCAGTTCCAAAAGGTCATCATCTGTAGATATTTATGAAAGGTACTACAAGGTCACACAGGGGGGTGAAAAAATACCTTGCATGTGCAGCCACTGTACATCTGCACAGAGTGTATTAACATTTAAATAAACAAAATAAAAGTGAGTAATAAAAACCGTTGATTTGCTTTTCTGGATTTTTGTTTGACCTTCTTCCAGCACATATTCCCCTCTTTCACCCATCTGTCAGTACACACCCAGTATGTTTGAATGTTTTAAAGAAAAGTGACCAATGTCCACAACTCTTATTACCGTACTTCAATTAGTGTGTTATCTTTATTATCAAAATTATCATGGATTTTCATTTCAGGCCAATTATCAATAATAAAATAACACTGAGTGGGCGTGCATGGTGCAGTCAGTGCTGACTACACTCACTGGCCACTTTATTAGATACACAGGACACCTAATAAAGTGGCTGCTCATTCTCTTCTGACCTCTGGCATCAACAAGGAATTTTTACACCGAGAAATGCTGCTCACTGGATATTTTCCTCCTTTTAAGACTTTTTTCTTTAAACTTCAGATATGGTTGTGGGTGATAATGCTATTAAATGAGTAGATCCTTAAATACTCACTCCACTAAACAACCATGCCATGTAGTCACTCAAATCGCATTTCTTCCTCAATCTGGTGTTCGGTTTTGAACTTCAGCAGGTCGCCTTGACCATGTCTTAAAACATGCATTGGGTTGCTGTCATAATGAGCAGCTGGAAAGGTGGACCTAATAAAATAGCTGGTGAGTGTATGTTCAAACTAGTGATGCTGACCTGTTAAAACTGTGGCTCCCTATGTGTGTGTGTGTGTGTGTTTTCTGTACTTTTTCTGGTTTCTCTCACTAACAGCCATTTCCCCCCCTATGTACAGAAGTCACCTTGTCCCTGCAGCTCTTCCTGTCATCCTCTTCCTGTCCAGCCCACTTTCTCAGTTCTGTTTCCTCCTCTTTTGCTGCACCTGCACTTGCTCTGACACTGAGCTGAGCAAATCATAAACCAACTTTCATCACGTGGGACAGAGGCCACACTGACCTCTGGAGGTTAGAGGATGGGCTAAAGAGGACCTTTTCTATATTATATTGCAGCTTTCCTCTGCAAGGCCATCCCATGAGAGGGGTGGAGTATAGACTGCCCCCCCCATAGATCACCTGAGCAGAGAACCAGGAAGTAAGAAATGCTGCAGATGTAGTGTCCTTTAAGTTCTCACCTTCAACTTAACACAGAGCACTTTTTTTTCAATGCACACGATAAAATGGAATCTAAAATTGGAACCATTTACGACACACACACACTCTTCCTTTATCAGCATAAAGAGTGGAACATGTTGTTTGCAACAACAAAACATTACCATGGACAAGAAAGAAGACACGGGGGGGATGGGAATTGTCAGACAGTAGTGGATGATCCAGAACCGGATGTCACTGTTGATGGAAAAGTACCATCATAGTCAGTGGAGCTTCACATCCTTCTCTGGGAAAAATGATTATGTGATTAGACCGTCCTCACTGTGTACTCTCTCTCTGACTCTGAAAAAAAAAGGAAAATAGCTGACTGGGGCATTTTTTTTTAGCTCCTGCTGTGGACGCAGAGGATGAGCTCAGTGCACGTCACTATCCCGTCACTAGCGCTTGCTCACAGTGTCTCTTTCCACTCACGCTGCATGTGCGCTCCGTCACAAGTCTCTGCATCCTGAAAGCACTGCCATTAAAGGGATAGTTCGGGTTTTTTGTCCTTACACATATCAGTCATATCAGTATCATATAGCCACTTAGCAAAAAGGGCACCTCATAAAATCTATGCTTGCTTACATCTGTGATATCTTAAGAATGTATTTGCTGCTTTATCTCACCATTACTTAGTGATATTTTTTTTTATGTGTTCTTCAAGTGTTTTAAGTGATTTGCTTGGATTTACCACAGTGACACAAAATGATGCAGCAGTAGACCAGCAGTTCCTTTGTTGCCTTTGGTTTGGAAGAGTGGGTGGTTTATATACTACAGTTTCTAATCAGAAAAGGCTCTATAATGATGGGATGAAGTAGCAAACATTTTCTTAAGATATGGTAAATTTACACAGATGTACTGGACCCAGTTTGGATATTTTTGAAAGACCATTTGAAAAGCCCATCGTTTTCTTTCCCTCTGGCCACCACATCTCAAAGACAGCAATGTGCCTTTGTGTGTTGTGTGTGCACGGTTGCAGTTGTGTTCCAGCATTTAATTGAGTCGTGGATGTTGTTATCAGGTGTGGTTCCTGATGAAGATTGCTGTGCTGTGCATGATCTTCTTTCTGGACTGACTGATGAGGTTCAGCTGGTCCACTTCTGGGGGGGGCTTTTGGGCTTTCCACACCATCAGTACAGTATTAATCGTGTGTCAGCAGATGAGGAGATGTCTGCAAAGGCGCCATGGTGTTTGTCAAGCCACACTACGCGTAACTTGGGGGCTAGGACACACTGCCTCACATGATGAATTATCGGAGATGAGATCTGCAGAGGTTGCACATCTTTTTGGTTACGTAGACACTTTTTTTTCTATACATAAAGAAATGTTACTGCAGAAATCTAGAGTGTATTAATCTTTCTAAGGGTACACTGCAACAGGGCCAGTAAAGCAGGCCAGTGTGTGGGACCCAAAGGTGAATTGTTTTTAATAATGTAGGCTACTTAGTGACGGTTTATCTTGTTTTTGTAATTTGAGCTAGTCATATTAATGTTTCATATTACCTCTATTAATGTTAGATTAAAAATTGAATGATCATTTACCAGGTAACTGTGTTGTATATATGTATGATAAACATTTTTTTTCTTTTATAGTCATTATATTATCATTATTATCATCTTTATTGAAAGACATGCATATTATTATTGAAAGAGTGCACGAACATCAAAGGCAGAAGCATTCCCAACCGCATTTTCTGGAGAAAATGCACATGTTCCAGTTATTCTTTTCCAGCTAATTAATTTCCTCTACACTCCGGCCCAGTAGGTGGCGTTAATGCGGCAATAAGGTCGTTTGCCTACTGCCTTTACGACTCAGGAAACAAGTAGAAGACGAGGCAGTCACCCCGTTATGAGAGAAACAAAAATTGACAAGGTGTGGAAGTAAAGCGTGAGAAGAGGAGCAGACATGGACGTAGCGCTGTATCTGTGCACCGCTGCTCTCCTCGTTGTGCTCATTGTCTTTGTGCTGAGAGTGCGGAGGCGAACACAGGAGGGTGAGGCGCTCACACACACACACACACACACACACTGCTGTTGATGTAAATGCAGTTAGCATAGCATATTTCAAGCTGTTGCTTTGGCATAAACTCTGTAAGACTTGCGCGTTCACCTGACGCACTGTTATGTATATTTTAAGTAATGAAGTAATTTTTAAGTAATGCAGTTTATATTTAAACAGGAGCAAAGAAACGGCAGTGATAAAGCGATCTTGATAGCTGCCACCTCAGGCAACGTCAGCTCAAACTCACAGCTGTCAAACTACGGAAGCTGCTGCTGACAAAAGTAAATCAGGAAATACTTTTTCTTTTCCTATGAAAACTTTTTCTTTACCTATGAAAAATGAAAAACGACAACGCAATATACTTTATCAACATTATCGAATTATATGATTCTGCATCTGTGTCTTCTTTTGTTCAACTGTGTCTTTAACTTAAGTGCCATATTGTCTGTGCATGTAAAAAATTGATTAATGGTCAATAGAAATATAATAATATTTTAAATAAAAAATAAATAATATAAAAAAAAAAAATTTCTCCAAAAATAATAACCTAGATATTAACGTCGTCTTGTTTCGAAATCATATTATAAAGTATCAATAGCCATTGCCATTTTTGGCACAGTGATTATTTAGTAATTAACATTTCCCAATGCAATCCGTTAAATATAGTATATGCATTTGACGATAATCTGCAAACACAAAGCATATAATATATATAAATAAATGGAATACAAATAATGTATCGCACAAGGGAATGCATCACAGATAATGTGAATAATTTGGTGGGAAAGAATATTAATCAACATTTGAGCTTAAATAAATTCATTTTTTGCAGTTTAAAAGGACAGTTAAAATAAGCATGAACTTCAGGACATTAACTGATCTGTGATTTGAAATATCTGGTCAGTTGAAAATATTTGCAGTCCGTATACGTTTACATGGTTGGTGTAATGTTTTGTGCTCAGCTGATGAGGAGCAGCAGCGGGATGTTGTCCGGGCAGTGGGACGCCCACAGCACGTAGCAGAAGAGCGAGGAGCTGGAATGCCCCGTCGGAGAAGGAATCTTGCTACTGTGATGGCCAACAGACGACCACAGAGAGAAGCTGTGGAGCACGGTAAGCATTGAGAAGGTTGTGGGGGTTTTTACGCATGTACGCACAACTCTGAAAGGGAGGGGTCAGGTTTTTAAGGTGTCACGGTTCACTACCAGTGGGGTCACAGGGAAAATTTGATTTTATCTGTAGGCTCACCTTGTAAAATGTATGCTTGCCTAACAGTATAATATCTTAGGCACATCTTTGCTGCTTTATCTCACCAATTGACAGCCTTTTTCAACTCTGTCCAAGAGATTTAGCAGATGTGATCAACGTATTGTGTGATGTATAACTGATGCTGTTGTTTTCAGAGGATGAAGTTGTTGAGGAAGAAGAGGAGGAGCAGCCGAACTTCCAGCCGACAGTGAAGGTTGGTGCCAAGAAGCAAAGGAAGCTCGAAGAAAAGCAAGCCAAGAAAGCCCAAAGGGAGGTGAGAGAAGCATATTAGTGCACTGTCTCTGAGCTGGTCACGTTGGAAATGACTAAGGATCTGTGTGTTTAAAGTGTGTGATGTGGTTTTAATCTCCAGGCAGAGATGGAGGAGCGGGAGGAGAGAAAGAGGATGCAGGAGCTCAGGGAGCGGGAGAAAC
This sequence comes from Brachirus orientalis, assembly GCA_016785285.1. Taxonomy (NCBI): domain Eukaryota; kingdom Metazoa; phylum Chordata; class Actinopteri; order Pleuronectiformes; family Soleidae; genus Brachirus; species Brachirus orientalis. Next base: position 878,992 of record JAFBJR010000129.1, read on the forward strand.
GGGAGAAAGAGGAGAGGGAGCGGCTTCTGGAAGAGAAACAAGTGACCAACACTCAGCCTTCTCACTTCTTGACTTGTTAGTCCCCCCACATGTTCCACTGCCTTTAAAACTCTCTGTGCTGCCATTTGTCAGGAAGATGAGGAGCGTCGAGCCAAAGAGGAGCAGGAGCGACGTGAGGAGGAGGAGTATTTAAAACTCAAAGCATCCTTCATCATCGAGGATCAGGGTGAAGAGGAACAGCTCTCTGAGGACCAGGTCAAACAACTATCAGCACAAGATCTAAAGTTAATATTAATTTCTAATAAAGAATTGCATAATAATAAAATGTTTGTGTTCTTCACTTGCAGTCACGCAGCCTGCTGCAGGAATTCATCCAGTACATTGAAGTGAGTCTTACTACAAAAATATTTTTCTGAGTGTGATGGTATGAGGCTCTGACCCACAGAGCTGTGACTCTCCACTGGCCTCGTGATTAAAATCAGGTCTCAGGTCAAAGATTCCAATCCATTCTATATTTCAATGCAATGCATCCTGAATTTTCCATGTACTAATGCACATGGCCATGTTTTCATCAAAAAAAGCAATCTGCTAAATATTAAATATGAATTAGACCCTTTTTTAACAAATGAAATTGAAGTGTTCCTTCCACAAAAACAAAACAGATAAACTTCATTCAAAATTGAAAATTGTTGAATAAAGCAGTAAACATATTCTTAAGATGTTTTTGGCTTAACCTGACACAGATTGTATTAGGTGCCAAAACGTTGCTCTTGCTGGCAGCCGTGTTTTCACTTCGAGCGAGCCTTTGTGTCTCAGCTCGTTTTTATAAATATCCAAGCATGAGTTTATGGGAGGAAAACACTGTCCATCTGTCCTGCAGAGCAATAAGGTGGTTCTTCTGGAGGACTTGGCCTCTCATTTCGGTATGAGGACGCAAGACGCTATTACCAGATTGCAGGACCTGCTGGCTGAAGGCTCCCTCACAGGTGAGTGTAAAATTGTAAATAAAGTGTTCCTCTATGCCAGTTCCTGAATGACTGAGTGGACATCAAGACTAGAAAATTCCTCTCAACACCGACTATTTTGTCTGTGTACATTTTGTGCAGGAGTGATTGATGACAGAGGGAAGTTTATCTTCATTACTCCAGCGGAGCTGGACTCAGTGGCTCAGTTCATCAGACAGAGAGGCAGAATATCCATCACAGAACTGGCTCAGGCCAGCAATTCTCTCATCAACCTGGTGCCCGAGAGCAGCAGCGCCGCCTGATGGACACCAGACTACTGACAGTTTTCAATCATCTGAATTCACAACAGCATTTACGCCCTTAGTAATAAGTGTGCAGTGAATTGTTCATCTGCTGTTTCCTGTGGCATTTAATGTCTGATGGTATTGACTGTTGTTGCTGCAAGTAGTGAAGCAACATTGTCAGGTTTTATTTTTGATTAATGTAAAAAAAAAGAGATACAGTGTAAGACATTAAATTAACATGAAATATGAGAAACAATTAAAAAAATTGATTCCTACTTTTTGTCACATGTTGAGTTACTTTTGTTCAGTGTTACAAAAGTTGATGGCAATGTCATAATAAGCAGTCCTGTTACATCAGTTTGTACTCCTATTTGTTATTTCCCACTTATTTTCACATGACACTGCGATGCTTTTATTTTAGTAGAAAGCTTTAATTTTTAAATATTTTCTGCATTAATTTGAATTACAAACAATAAGATAATTTACAGTCCATGTTTTGATGAGAGCGAGCCTCTGTGTCTCAGACTGGTTGTGATGGTGGTCGACTCTTGTTTTCTTGATTAATTTAAATTTAAAGTCCAGTCCAGCCAGTCTTTGTATTAGAATTCAGCTGGACGTTTCCTGGCTTTCATTATGAACCCATGTCCTGTCTGACTTTTTCTCAGTTATTTCCCACGTAGAGGTGGCTCCTCTGTCCTGAAATCAACACAGACACTTCAGCCTCCCAACGAACAAGGATGGAGATTTTATTTCTGAGAAGAGAAATAGTTTTTATCTGGATACCTTTATCATAACTCCGAATGATGCCAGGTCACTCCTGAGGGTGTCGCAGGCTTTGAGGAGTGGTGTTCTAAGGGACGCAGTGGCTGCATCTTTGCGATGAGCAAGTGCCAACGATCGGACTTCACCTCGGAAAAGAGCCAGCTGCTCCACGATGCCCTGCAGATTTCCTTCACTGCTCTGTACGTCAGCCTGCTACAAATGATGGAGGGACATCGAACTTGTGTGAGTGTGCGGAGTTCAAAAAACAAAACTATAATGCGTGCATTTAATCCCCGTGCTCAGACCTTACTATGAAGCAGGTCAATCCCAAAAACTTCCAAGACATCTCTTATGTAGCTGACCATTGCTCCAAACACTGCTGGACTGCGAGCCGCTCCATCACACTGACCAAACACACACACACACACATTCAGTTGTGTTGTCACTCCAGTTCTGGTTGAGTGCTTTACTTTGGTCACATGCAAACAGGACTTTTAAACAATCATTAGTCAAGGACTGCAACAATTAATAATTTAGTAACTAATCCTTAATTATTCTGATAATCATTTATTCAAAGTGAGTGTATGGTTTTTTAAAATTATGAATAAGTTATGGTGTCTTTTTTTCCTTTGCCTTTGGTTTTTGGTCAATTGAGGATGTCATTATTTTGAGGTTTGGTAAACATATCAAGGCATTTCACTAATTTCATACACTTTATGGACCAAAAGAATTATTTGTTATATCCCTTCAGCTTTAACACCAGTGTGAGGATGAGAATTAGATATATGAGCTAGTCATATAAAAAGCATGAATTCTATTTTATGACTATAATGATCTCCGAGAGAGAGAGAGAGTGAGAGAGAGAGAGAGAGAGAGAGAGAGAGAGAGAGAGAGACAAATACTGTATACAGTAACAGAGACAGTGAACCCACAGAAGACATTGGCTGCAGCTGGCGGTTTCCAAGATAAACCAGATTCATCACAGCTTCGATGGCTTTCTGGGTATCAAAGTCATCTGCCAGAGATTTCAGGATGCTGGATTTAGTCTCAGCCAACCTGGAGAAACACAAATTCTCTCTTGATCAGATGAACAAATCAGTATGAACGATGGAGCATGCATTTATTTCAAGTGTTGGTATCAGTAAAAATATGATATTGATTATCTTTGAACCCATAGATTGAGGGGTTATGTGGCTGAAAGGTTTGGGAACCGCTGATGTAAACAATGTCTTCGGAATATATGGATATTATATGATGAGAAGAGCTCCTACCTCTCCCAGAGAACAGCTTCTTGTACAGGAGAACACTTAAGCTGTCCCTGCATGTAGGCCTGAGCATCATGAATGAAGTTGTTGATGGTTCCCAGTGATGTTCGAGCTTCCACCATGCTTCTGTCACTGTAGTCTATAGCTGTGGAAACACCACAGGACATCAGGTACGTTCTAGAATATTCACTTTTGCCAGCATTTAGCCATGATGTAAAATCACCAAACTTCTCATTGGACTTCGGTGTGGGGAGTAGTTTACAAAGAGACACAAACTGCCAGTTTGAAAGGTCTGTATTACAACACGATAAAACAGCAAAGATATTTTGAAGATTAGGTTTATGTTTTCCTTACCTGATCTGTACTTTGTCAACAGACAAAACATGCGGAATTCATTGGCAGAGTAGGTCTGCAGGAAATCCTGACAGACAAGATATAACAGTTAATTTTACAAACATTTAATATGTAAAGTGCAGGTGTTTTAATTGAGGTGAAGTGAAGGCAGGTGTCTCACAAAGACTGTACCTTTATAGTGATATAGTTCTTCAAAGATTTGGACATTTTCTTTGCACTGCCTTTCAGGTGTAGATGTCCTGAGAATGAAGACAACATTTACATATATGTTGAGCTTCTCCAAAACAGAGAAGCTCAGCCTGAAAATCTTGACACAACCTTATGAAATGATTAATTCGTAGAAAATCGGACAGAAGTTACACTTGCAGATAAAATTATTAGCCCCCCATGAAAATTTATTAAGTATCTTTTCTTACAAGTTTTAAAAAAGAAACTTATGAGTTTTATAGATTTTTATAACTATCCCCCACATACTGTTAAACAGAGCAAGCTTTTTCAAAGATCCTAGTTTTATTTTGGATGTTTCCATTATTTGACTTTGCACACAGAAATTAAATTATTTCACAAAAACTACCAGGGTCAAAAGTATTAGCCCCTTGATGCTATAGTCAATTGTGTATCCTTTTTGCTGGATAACAGCCTGCAGTCGTTTGTTGTCCTTAGCATACTACAGTCTGGCTTGAGGGTGTCTCTTCTACAGAAGTAGAGTTCTTCTTGGTCTGCAACCCCACAGTCCATTTCTGTGAAGAGCTCTAGTAATTGTCTTCTTTGAGACTACAATTCCTCACTTGTCTAAGTCCTTCACTAGTGCCTTGGCAGGTTTAGACTCTTTGAATTTGTTGCTGATGCTTCTCACTCCAGTTCTTGACACTTGGAAACGCTGTGATAACTTTGTAAACCCTTCTCCTGCTTTGTGAACATCAACAATCCTTTTTCTCAAGCCTAAACTGATTTCATTTGTTCTTGGCGTGATGCTTTCTCAAGTGACAGCTCAAACCCTTACTGAAGATTTTATACTGTATGTAAATAGGGAGATGACCCTCAGTTTTAACTTGATTTTTAACTTAAAGGTTTGAGCATTACACAGTTAAGCATATCGGTTTGTGCTAGAGCTCAATAAAAGGGTCAGTTCTCAAGGGGGCTAATAATTTTGACCCTAGTAGTTTTTGAAGCATTCATCTGTTCTGTTCTAGTCTGTTTGGGTTTTTCATTTTTTGGGGAGGTGTGATGTTATCCTTTCTTTCTCTCCCTTTTGTGTGCAATCTTCTTGGTGCTGCATTGCTGCTGGAGTTCTAATTTCCTAGAGGGATTAATAAAGTTCTCCGAATCTGAATCTTACAAAAAGAATCTGCTACTTAGGAAAGTTTTTAATTAGGTCTAATAACATGTGGCAGTGGATTTACCTGAGTGGAGGAAGTAGTGAGCCCACTGGTCACACTGGTGAAAGGCTTCACTCTGAACTATCTCGTTCTCATGGTGAGGAAAAGCCAGGTCAATACCTCCAGAGTGGATGTCCAGCTGACTCCCAAACAAACAGCTACAAGCAGTTGACACAAAATGGCACTGTTAACTGAACAGTCAAAAAACAGAGATATTCATTTTATAGTGTTATCAACTCCAAAGCACTGTCAAACTTATACTTAGTAAATAAGTATTACTTAATGTTTAACTTAATGTTGTATTAATAGTAAGATTTTATGAATGTACCTATGATATCTTCAAAATTAGTTCACTGCCTTATGTTGCAGTTTGACAGCCTTTTCTGGCTGGAAATTGGAATTTGTAAACCGTTCCCTCTCCTGCACCAAAGTCCTCAGAGAAAATCAGCTTTTTTTAGCTCACAGGGACACAGCAGATGGTCATCTACTGCTGCGTCATTTGCTACGTTTGTGTCAATCAGACAAAACTGAACAAAAGATTTCAAACACTGAATTCTCAAAATAACACATTTGAATTTGCTAATGAAGGCAAATGTGAATTAATAACTGTGTTTGCTATGATATCAAATTATTGATTTTCTCTAAGGACTTTGGTGCAATTAGTGAGCTATTTACAAAGTGACACTAACTTTCTTCTGAATAAAGGCTGTCTAACAACAGAAGTAAGGGGAAACCCCATTTTTAGGATATGGCAGACTTTATTTAATGCAGGTTTTATTAGGTGAACCATTTGTTAAGTGGCTAAAATATCTTTTCCATGCACTGGCAGACTTGTTTTCAGTGAGAGCAGAGTAATGTGTGTCCACACCTAGCTATGGTAGAGCATTCAATGTGCCAGCCAGGTCTTCCTCTGCCCCAGGGAGAGTCCCAGAATGGTTCTTGAGGTTTGGAATGTTTCCACAGAGCAAAATCCCTTGAGTCTCGTTTGTGTGAGCTGCCTGGTGAACCAATTCAGAGCAAGCAGTGTCAGTAATCACAGTTTACTTTGGCCAAAAGCAAAAAAAAATTTTTTTAATTAAGCTGTAGTCAGTGAAATTCTTCAGTTCAAGGCACAGTTCAGCTTTCTAAAGTGTGCAGTCTCAAATACTTACCAGATTCTTCCTGCAACTCCACAGCTCCAACAAACTTGCCATAACGATCACCAACGGACTGTATGTCAAAATACACATCGCCTGCAACCAGACGATCACAAATGTTCACTCAGCCATGTTGTACATGGAAGTCATTTGTTGTATAAGTCAAATGACAAGCACAGGCTGTCCAATGTTCACCTTCTTTTGTAGTGTAGGCGTGTCCATTTTTGATGATCCCTTTAATGAATGCGATAATGTGATGTACGTTCTCAGTCACTCTTAAATACACAGCAGGAGGAATCACCTCAAATACAACAGTACATAAAATCCATTTATATCAAAGGTTTACTTCCAGACATGACAGGCCAGTAAAAATCTAGAGTATTCTGATGTAGTAAAATTATATTATAATGCTTTTTCTAAGTGTTTTATCACCATAGCCTTGAAAACAAAATTAAACCTCATATACAAACCTTTAAAGACAGCATGTCCCTCTTGAATTCCTCCTCATACATTCTGGCTATAATTTTTGGAGATACATTTTCCTGTCAGGCAAGAAATACACAATCTAAGAATAAACACACTTGAAAAATGTTACTAACATCTGACGCAAGTCAAAGTAATAGTTCAGTTTAAAAGTGTGGTTTAGCACTTAAAGCATTCCACTATGCTGAGAACCAGCTGAAAATATGGGGCAGGCAAAGCAGATTTTAGTGTTTAAAAAGGCCCACCTAATAAAATCTAAGTTCTCTCAAGAATATGACAGCTTAACAAAGTGTCGGCTCTCTTCTTTGACTTGAAACTTAAATTTGTAAACTAACTCTCCAGCAACAAGGTCCATAGACCTGTGTAACGTTCACATGGAGCTGGTGGTCTACTGCTGGCTGTCTGGTTGGCTTGTATCACTTTGCATTTCAATCACCTACAGTAAGTCATAAAATTACACTTTTGAATTTCATGATGGAGGCAGCAGAGGATCAACAACTCCTGTGTGCTATGATGTAAAATTGTTGATTTTCTCTCTGGACTTTGGTCTCTTTATCATATTGCGTCACTTCCAACTGTAGTTTTCCTGTTTTCCGTCTTCTCCTAGTAATAATTTCCAGCAGGCTGTACACTGAGTGTTGTAATGATGCCATTCACGGTTCAACATTCTTCATCGCGGTTCTTCTTATCCTCTCATCTCCTCATTCTCATCATCTTCTCATCCTTCTTCATCACAGTTCAAAGTTCTCCACCCAACTGCTTTCTTGTCTCCTCACTTCGAAGTTGTCGTTCATTTCCATCCTCTGTCTTTTCTCCTCTTCCTCATTCCTTGATCCTTCTGATTGTTCCCAAAGCTTCTGTGTCTTCTGTGGACCAAATGTAAATGATATACGCTACATTCTTGACACTATTTTAGGTTTTTAACTGATTTTAACTCTTTGGTACTCTGATCAAAGGCATATGAGTTGAACGGCTGGTACAGCCTGTAGGAAAATATTATTAGAAGAAAAAAAAACACAGACACACATGGTAAGAGTACTCAGTTGTGATCTTACCTCCCAGCTTCTTTTGATTATTTTATCATCAATGTCAGTGATCACCATGGCATGAATGACAGTGACCCCAAACACCCGGGACAGAACTCTTTGCAGAATGTCAAACCTGACATAAGAGCTGTGACAGGAAACACACACACAAACAGGTAACAGTACATCTTCAACAGTACAAGTTCAGGCGTGCTTGACTCTTATGTAACAAAACCCCAGCGTTTGCGTTTACCATGCATGACCCAGGTGAGCATGGTCGTACACGGTGGGTCCACAGCTATACCTGAGGAACGACACATGGCAAGATTCTGTAACGTTTATGTTTAGCTTTGAATGAGAGACAAATATGAATCAAATATTAATGAATGGCATATACCAGGTAGCTACTCCCTCTCTCGCCAGAATGAGCGGCTCTTTCTGTTTGGTCAGGCTGTTGAAAGTTTTCACACCTGTGTCGAACCCGCTGGGTCTCACCCATTTCTTGCCTGACACACCGCAGCTCGAGCTGTGAGGTCTGACTGACTGAGCTCTGTTGAATATCCTGCAGAGAACATTGGTTTTCCATGACACGGACCTCACTGGGTGCCTCCACATAGTGACACCTGCCTAATCTAGCCGAGCAGCTACCTCCGACGTTAGCAAAGAGCACTAGTCTTTTTCATAAAAAGTCCAGTGTGTAACAATTATGAGGGTTGGAATAACCATCCATAAAGATGTTTGTATAAGTGGATAGTCGCGTTAAATTAAACACTGTTCTTTTCGTAGCCTTAGAATAAATCTCATACATGTATTTTCGGCAAGTCAACTGTGGCCGCCATCTTGCGCCAACTTGTTATGACAGGAGCCCTTTTGGACAAATTAGTTAGACTGCAGGTCTCATTTCGCGTTTAGAAGCGAAATAGGTCGACCCGGTTCTATTAACAATCTGTGGTCTCACCATGTCACGAATTCTAATACAATGGACATTTAATAAAGCAAGCGCTGTTTATTATTTCTCTGTTTTTTGCGCAACTTTATGTCATCCCCACCGTTCTCGCGAGACACCGATACCGGAAGTTTATTTGCGCTATCATATGATTTGCTCTGGCTTGTGGACAGATATGGCCGAATAACTCATCGACTTCTAATTTGACTGGATGTGTTTCCTTTTTTCTTTTTTCTTTTTTTAAAAAAAAGAAACTGACTTTATATTCACAGGAGACTGAAGAAGATGCAGAACGTGATAAACACGGTGAAAGGAACGGCGCTCGGCGTGGCCGAGTTTCTCACTCCTGTGCTGAAGGTAAAGTTAACAGTGCAGGAGCTAGCTTGTTGATAGGTGTTGGCTTGTATGAGCTGTCGTAAACGATGCAGCAGTGATGTCTGCTGTTTTACCATAACGTGCGGACTGTTCACTTTAATGACTGTAATCTCAATGACTAAATTGATAAGAGCTGGTATCCATGGAATTTCGACCTGTCTTTTCTGTACAGAACTCAACTTCTTCTTACAATTTGATGTTACTGCTAAAACCCCAGACTTCCCTTTTGCTTTCTTTTGGTTTTGTTATCAATCACAGGAATCAAAATTTAAAGAGACTGGAGTCATTACACCAGAAGAGGTGAGAACACGTTCATCCACAAATCTGGATTATGTGTTTTATTTGCATATATACTGCATATGTGTACATTACATTTTTGTGCATTTTCTTTTTGTGCTGTAGTTTGTAGCAGCTGGAGACCACTTGGTTCACCATTGTCCCACATGGAAATGGTGAATATCCACTCACACAGAATAAATGTGTCCATACATATCTTAAGCTGCATATCCAGCCCGTGGTACAGTGCTCATGCTTTGTTTGGAAATGGTGGACCTTATCTGGTTTGGGTTTTCCTATATCTGCGATTGATCTTTCTGTGAGAGCCTGTTTATTTTGAGTTTTTTTCCTTCCATTTAAACTCAGTGTTATTGCAGAATGAAGACTGACTTTGGTTTAGCTGTGCTTTGTATTGTTTAAAACTTTACATCTAATTTTTGTTGTATTGTATCATCTTAACATATATAAGTAGTCTAACTGAACACTGAGGTGTACTCTGTGAATACCGGTGCATTTAGTATCTAGAAAAGTCTTGGATCAGCACCAAACTTAATTGGGTTCTGCCCAGGCCTATGTTCCACCTCTCAAGCTCTGTTAAGTAATTTTTATAATCCTGCTCTGGACAAATATATTAACAGATGCCAGTGAAAACATAAGCTTCCTTTGTGGAGGAGGTGTTGACATAGAAACTCGTCTAATAAATAATAATGTTTCTGTTTTTGTCTCCCTGCAGGGCAACAGGAGAAGAGGTCAAGGTGAAGCAATATTTGCCCCAGGATAAACAGTTTCTCCTGACACGCAATGGTTAGTGGTGCATTTGTTGCTTGTTTTATTGTTAATTAGGGATGGGATATTACTGTATTTTATGACACCGAATCACAATTATCATCCGGTGTCTTTTGTGATCATTAACATAATACTGCACTTTTGTTCAAGTTGATGAAATGTCCTTCTTCTTTTTTAGTGTTTTAAGGCAGTTGCTCTCTGATCATGCATCACTGCCTTCCTATTGGATCTCCGTTTCTTCTTGTTCTTCAGTGTCAGTTTGACAAAGTTTAATTTAGAGTGTGCCCCATTTATTTAAGTATATAAAAGTAAATAATAGGAAGTGAGATTTAATTTTCCTGCAATCACATTTCAACACAGGTTTTTAAGAAATGTATAATCTCTGTCCATGCAAAGTTATCTTGGTAATCTGCTACTGCCATTTTACTTGTTTTGTTTTGTGTTTAATGTCTTCTCTGTGCCTGCTAAATCTGTGTTTGTGGTGCTGCAGTTCCCTGTTACAAGCGTTGTAAACAAATGGAATATTCGGATGAGCTGGAAGCCATCATAGAGGAGGACGATGGAGACGGGGGATGGGTGGACACGTACCACAACTCAGGTTGGGCTGCCCATAGATCAGGTTTTCCTTGTCAGAGATTTGTTTAGATCTGGTGTTGAAGACCATTCTGATTGATGTGATAACAAGTGTTTAGCTCTAAGATATGATCACTCATACCACATTCAGATTTGGTTTTGGACACATGTAGCCAAATTAGTTTGACTTGTATGAATGTTAATGTATACCCAGGATGCATTAAAGAGATAATTCAGTTTTTTAAAACTTAGTTTTATGAGGTATTGTCAAACAGTCATTGTCAGAAATGTGCTGAAAGCCTTCATATAACCACAAAATCAAAACCCAGAAATACCCCTTTTAAAATGCATTGATGAAAACAATTGGATTAAAACATTTATAAAAATGCTGTCAATGTGTTTCAGCAGGTGTATTGGGAGTCACAGATGCTGTACGAGAAATTTCACTGGACAATAGTAAGGTAGGATTTGTGTATTTTACTTTTTTTGTCCTGATTGTGGATGTGAAATCCATAACATTCCAAACTGTTATTCTTCTCTCATTAACTCTGAATGATGGAAGTATAAAAACTGTGTTGTTATTGATCAAACTGAGACTCTTGTGAAAGATTTGTTAAAAAACCCACCTGTTTTTTTTTTTTCCTTTTAAATGTGATTTTTTAGGACAAGAATATGAATGCTACATCTGCAGCATGTTGTGCTGCTGCTGGTAACACTGATGAAGATGATGATGAAGATGGAGAAGCAGCAGATATGGAAGGTATTCATATCTTACTTATACCCTGGCAGTAATAAAACATGTTGTTAAACACACAAACAACTTGGCTCATGTCCTAAATACTGTCTTTTCAGAATACGAGGAAAGTGGCCTCTTGGAAACAGATGAGGTGAACAACTAAAAACATTGCACAATATCATTTGTTGTTTGATCTTATAGCAGTAAACATCAGTCCAACTGCTACTTGACACTGATTTCCTGTTTCCTAGGCAACACTGGACACCAGTAAAATAGTAGACACCAAAGCCAAAGCAGAGCCTGGTAGCGAGGATGCCATCCTACAGACTAGAACATATGACCTGTACATCACGTATGATAAATACTACCAGACTCCTCGACTTTGGCTGTTTGGATATGATGAAGTATGTATCAAATGGCATTTAATGGGATAGTTTAGGTTTTTTTAAGTGTGGTTGTATGACACAACATAGGAACATAGAAAAACAGATTTTAGCCACTGCCTGTCTATTTAAAGAATATGATTATGGCTTTATTTTGCTATTAGATAGCCTTCTCCAGCTAAAAACTCAAGTTTGTAAACCGCTCTCTCTCCTGCACTAAAACCCATAGAGAAAAAAATTTTTTTTTAGCTTGTGTGAATACAGAAGGTGCTTGTCCACTCTTGCCTTGTTTGATGAGTTTATGCCGCTCAAATAACTCTGATATAAGGGTTTCAAATACAGAAATTACAAATTGCTTATTTATACTTACTCTTGGTGGCAGCAGTTAATCAATTCTTTGTGTGTTTTTATTTTGGTGCAGGAAGGAAAACTAACTTTCAGTTTTACAGTCAAAAGGCTGTCCAGCAACAAGATAAAGTGATGAATATATCCCTAAGTCAAGTCAACTTTATTTATATAGCCCAGCATCACAAACACAATTTGCCTCAAAGGGCTTTACGGTCTGTACAGCAAGTGACACCCTCACTTCGAGTGAGGAAAAACTCCACAAAACAGGGAAAAAATGGGAGAACACTCGGGACAAGCCACAGAGGAGGGATCCCTCTTTCAGGACGGACAGACGTGCAGTAGGTGTCACATCTACAGAGACAAGTTCAGCAGATTACAAGCAAAACATCAAGTATAACAGAGAGAGGAAAGATAAGAAGACAGAGACCAGGATGGTTTAAGAATCACTAACATTAATAACAATTATCATCATCATCATCATCATCTCATTCAGGGTATGACATGTGCTGTCACCATCTGGGGTTGGTTCCAGCTCCTCATGAGACCCTCAGAAAAGGACAAGCCATTGGTGAAGAGTGGATGAGGATAACTAATGTTAGCAGTAAGGAGTAGCTATATAATATATGGTAGTGGTTATAGTGGGTATAACCAACAATGGTTAAACAGACAAAGATTTTATTAAGTGTGCTTTTTCTTGAGTATCTAAAATCTTTTTTATCCTTGTGTCTCTGCTGGCAGCCATGTTTTCATTGCAAGTGAGCTGGCTGAACACAGTACAGTCAACACTGACTATATGTTGTACTTGAGACAACCACACTTCAGGAAATGTGAACCATCCCTTTAAACTGTAGGAAAGCTTTCGTGTTGAGATGATATTCTTTCGTTTCAAGCTGCAGTAGATGGCTTTGGGAATGTGGGGCACAAAATGTCAGCTCATCAAGCTGTTGTGGTTTCTCCCAGGACAGGCAGCCACTGACAGTGGAACAGATGTATGAGGACATTAGCCAGGACCATGTGAAGAAGACGGTCACCATTGAGAACCACCCCCACCTCCCTCCACCTGCCATGTGCTCTGTCCACCCCTGCAGGTGAGATTTATCAATAACACATCAGTGCTGTGGCTTTGCAGAGCCTGAGTATTCAATATCATTTTGACACTGAAGTATTATTCAGCCCTAATAAATTTTGTCATATACATGTTTGACTGACTGATTAAAAAAAATGCTTTAGCTTAAGAAGTGGAACATTTGACTAATCTGCCCTTGACTTTCAGACATGCTGAAGTGATGAAGAAGATCATTGAGACTGTGGCAGAAGGAGGAGGAGAGCTGGGTGTGCACATGTATCCTTGGATATTAAAAAACTAAGTCAAAATGAATTTATCTCAATTGTTATGTGCACATGCCCTGCAACGGATGACCTGTCGTGGGTTAAACCTGCCTTTCACCCTATATCAGCTGGAATTGGCACCAGCGCCCCGCAACCCTCATGTGAAGGATAAAGTGGTAGATAATTAGTGAGTGGTATGTGAGCATTTACTGAAGGGCAAACAAAGGCTTTTTGCTGCTGTCGTTCTTTTATGGCACAATTTGTAATACAATGCAGCCTTTGCACTTTGCTAATTACATTGATTTAATAACAATGAATTGTTCATCACGTCTGCATTGTTGCTGTCTTATATTTAATCTCCTATAATGTTTCTTTTTTTCCCTTAATTGTTTCTTCCAGGTATCTTCTGATTTTCCTCAAGTTTGTTCAGGCAGTCATTCCCACAATAGAATACGACTACACGAGACACTTCACCATGTAGCTTCATCCATGTTCAGTTTCAGCTGTTATAACATCTGCACGCGGGAAAAAGATGGGGGTTTATGTGTGGGCTGCTCATCCTGCCGCCACTGTGTGGAGTGTTTGTATAACTCTGAGACTCTTTATGTAGGACATGGGGAATGTTAAAGGTATGTGACAAAAAAAAATGTTAAAGAAAGTGTCTCTCAGTTTGGGACACACTCTTGTTTTCCATAAAACCCATAGACTTCATCACTTTGTAAGATGGTTTTTGTTTTGTCTGATAGTGTTGCATTGTATCTTTTTATTTAAAATATAATAATGTACAAACAACACATGTCAGAGTTTATTGAATCATGTGTTTTTATTCCCACTTGCTTGAGACAAAGCTTATTAGGCTAACAACATAAATCTGCAAAACACACTGAGATAATGAAACTCATCTATGGGATATGTCTGCAGACAAGGCTGTGTCCCAACACATGGACTATATGTCTTACGGTATGTCTTACAGGATAGTTAAGATTTCTTTTTTTTTTAGTGTGGTTCCATGAGGTAATTACACAGTCAGTGTTAATTGTGCTGTGCGCAGAGAACTAACCCGACACATGGAGACTCACCCTCCGTGAAAACATTGCTGCTGGAGGGGACACCAGGGAAAACAGATTTTAATCCCACAAAGACTCACTTAATAAAATCTCCCCAGCTTTATTCGAAAATATTTTCGGGATATGTTCAATTCTTACCCGAAGACAGTCTTTTGGACTGGAAACTGAAGTCTGTAAAGTGCTAACTCTCCCATACCAGACTCCATAGAGAGAGCCATTGTTTTTACCTCAGGAGCTGCTGGTCGACTTCTCTCTGGTTTCTTAACTTTGTGTCACTTAGGAAAATGTGAATTAAGATTTTCAAACAACAAAGTCCCAAATAACAATTTAGCAGTAGTGGATCAGCAGCTTTTTTGAGCTATGACTTAAAATCACTGATTTTCTCTACGGACTTTGGTGCAGGGGAGTGATTGGTTTACAAAGCCTAACAAACTTCAATTTCTAGTTGGAAAAGGCTGTCTAACAGCAAGCTAAAGCAACAAGCATTTTCTAGACTTAAGCAAAAATAGATTTTATGAGATGAGCCGTTTAAGTGGCTAAAATCTGGTAGCTGTGGTTTCACCAGAAATCAACAACTATGTGCCACAACTTTACTCAACCTGACTTCAAAAAACCCAAACTATCTTTTTAATGGCATGACGGCAATGGATTGAGCTTTCACCAAGTTCTTGTGAAGGAGATTGTAAAACTCACCTATTCCACACTGCCTCTCTGCTCCTTATCCCAGTCTGGCTCAGACAGTGAATGAACCTTGGCACTTCTCTGAGTTTTTAGGAATTATCTTAGATTAGAAATTGTCTATTTTATTTAAAGACATAAGCATTAACTCTCATGTGTCCAAATGATGAATGTAAGTCTAGTACTGATTTTCCTTGGTCTCCTGTGTTTGGTGGCTGAGCAGGTAGTATATTGTGGTTCTTTACACAAGTTGTTTTTTTTTTTTCATCATATTTGCCCCCTTGTACAACTGCAAAAGCATTCAGAAAAATGTTTTTCAAACCACAGAATGTGGACAACTGTTAAAGGCAAAAATGTGTATCTTACAACAGCAATGATATTCTTGAATTAATAGTCACAGGACGAAAAAGAAAATTTTATATCACATTTATCTTGACTAAAATAATTAAGATTCAGGTTATTATTGCAATAATGGTAAAAATATGTCAAGTCAAAATAGCTCAACAGTATTTAAACTTACATTTGCACAAGAAGCTCATTTTTTGTTTGGCTGATGCGATACGTATTTTTTCCCAAATATTTCTAAGTCCAAAACAAGAAATTAGCTTTCTCTTGTGGCATTTTAAATAATATGTAATGAATTTTTATTTTGGGGTTAATGACAAATGTTGGGAAATTGTTAATATTTCATCTAAGTGGCTAAAATATGTATCGTATTTGTGATGCAGATTGTCTAAGAACAAAATGTGAAGTCATTTCAATGTGTTTTTACGATTTAAAAGAATATGTATTGCAATTGTATCACGAATCTCACTTATTTGATGTGAAATATTAATCATCCCATGATGACTTGTATGAAATACTAAGGATTGTCTTCATTCACAATTATCCTGATAATGAAAATGTAACTCTGTCATGATAAAAATGTAAATCTACCATTGTCTACTTAACAATATTGTTGCAATGCTTTATTGCTTCTATTCAGCACCCATGGCTGAACCTCATGAGTATGAATCGGCCCTTATCACAGCGGCTTGTCTTAAACTTAATTCTCTGAATGTGTTGACCTTTTCTTTCTTTTCATTCACATACAATTCTTGCGATCACTGTATGAGCTGTATTTAATTTCCAGCTGTGAACAGTCTTCGTTCCTCTGCAGCTTGTGTCAGAACGTTGAGACATATCTTATGTTTCAGCTCTGCTAGTACAAATGTGATGTGATCAATACACACTTTTTGTTAAAGGTTGTCTGTGACCTCAAACAGATTTTGTATTATTACAGTGACATTACTCAACTAAAGTAAACCCTGAGCTTCAGTGCTTCCTGCTTTAGTTTCCCTGTTGTCTGTCGGTGGAATTTAACTGTTTTCTCTGTGCTTCCTATTGCTCCAGTGTCCTGGACATGCTCACTTGTGACACCTGAACATTTTGAAGAAATGCACATTTATCAATAAAGAGTTTTCCAAATATGTCTCTTTTGTGGAGGGTTGTTTGGTGATCTTAGGGCCCTTCTTAACTATAGTGAATAATCAGGTATCAGCCATTAGCTGTGGAAGTATTGATCACAGTTTTTTTTAAAACATTTTATTAGAAAAAGCTACTGCAGCAGGGAAGTATTGCACCTGATGTAGTGTATGGGTGATGTCTTCCTTGACCCACTGAGAACAACAGATTTCCATAGTTGTGATGCTGCTGAAGGCCATATGGTTGGTGTAGTGGTTAGCACTCTTGCCTTTGCAGCAATAAGCTTTGCAACCTGGTCAGATCAAGGGCCTTTCTGTATGGAGTTTGCATCTTCTGTGTGGGATGTAGTGCTTCTCTGGGTTCTCCAGCTTCCACTCAGTCCAAAAACATGCAGATTTGGGGATTAGGCCAATTGGACACTCTAAATTACCCTTAGATGTGAATATGAGATGTTTATTGTCTCCAATAAGGCCCTGTAATGGACTGGCGACCTGTTAAATGTCATTTTAATACGTACGTAAATGATAGTATTTGTAAATACTTTATAGGTCGCCTAAATCGTTATCTTCTTGCATAAAATACACCTCCGCGTTTTGTGTATTCTGAGCCTTCTAGGTTTCCATCGATGGGTAGGTTAGAGAGTAGGCTAGAAAGAAATGAGGGAAAGAGGTGTCACTCTGTTGTTGTTTTGGTGTGACGTGGGTTTTAGGTTAATATTAACTTAATTAGCTAGCTAATACTGTAGACATGCCTTGAACAAACTCACTGGGTGAATTGATGATGTTCAGAGTCTAATTACTGTAGTTTACAATGTGTATAACTGGTGTATATTCACTAAGTACTGTTTAACTCGCTTTTTATTTGTGTTACCATACTTTGCCTAAAAATAAGCAAAATGGCCACGTCCAAAAATACAAGGATTACTTTAAATAAACAAGTCAGGTATGACACAGTGTCTCAGCATGAAAGATGTCGTATACTATCACTTTACGACATGTACTTTATTGCTGCCGTCAAGTCAGACATCATGCCTTCTAGACGATCTATGCCACTAGCAGCTTCTCCCTGTGTCAACAGAAGTAGATGAGCCAGGAAAACCAGAGGCATTTAGCTGCAAATAAAAAGTAACGGACGTGTGCGTTGTTCGTCTGCGTGACTGGGCAAAGCGACAAACACCAGCTGGTATGAAAGACGAGGCTTTTATCAACGTATATCTGAGAAAACAGAGAAGTGACACCTGTGGTTAGACTGAGCTAGCTGGGTTGATTAGCTGGTGTGAGCTAGCAGGGTTGTCGATCCATGGCTTAATGTTACAAATGCGTAATATTGAAAGGTCTTGGTTGTCAGCTAGTTCACGTTGAGTGAGCCGAGTGAAACACATGAAAAACGAAAACGAAACCTTCACTGTTTTCATCATGAGCTTTATCAACCTCACACTTGCAGGGGTTTTCCCATCTATAACTCAAGCAAACACGCTTCATTTGCATTGACAGCTGATGTTATCCAGCTCCGGGTTGACAAATGTTTGCTTTGTTTGTTTTGAATGTCTATTCTCAGGAGTGAGAGCAGCCCAGAGAGGGAGAGAGGCAAATGGAGAAGTGAAGCTCACTCATGGAAACCCAGAGGAAGAGGTAGTTCTCTCTTAAAAGGATTATTTCACTGCTGCTTCTAGTTTAGCTAGGCATGATCACCATGTGACACCAACTTCTGATGGCCTTATGCTCTCTCCTCCTTTCAACTACAGACCTCTGTTGTTTAGTTTAATCGCAGCCTTAGGCAACAGAAGAGGAGGGAGGCTTGTCTAAGGACCTGCAGGTGGTTTTACAACTGGTGTTTTCAGCCTCCCACTCCTTCTGTCCATAAACTTCATCTCCCTCGTCATTTCTAGTGCTCTTATAAAATGTTTGCTTTCTGTTATTGTTAAAATTGTCCCCTGCCTAATATTCAGACATATTAGTTGTATGTTAAAGCCTTACCTATTTGCATAACTGGAGGAAGAACCTATTTTCTCTTTAAACTAGAGCTACACCAAATCAAAAATCATGCCGTTTGTGATAGTGATGGCTTGACCACCTAGCCATAATTCATTTTAAAAACATAATTCTCCAACACTGTACCAGTTATTCTGCTTCCAAAGAAAAAAATTGTTATTTTATTCATGTTGACATTGCATTAATAATATATTGTGTAGCCCCCACTTAAAATGTAATATAATTTGGGCATTATCTCTTACATCCGAATTTTAACAATTCAATCATCAGAACATTGGCATGCTCAAGACTTTCCCAATATATTTTGCAATTTAAAATGAATAGAGAAGGCAGATCAAAGACAGGCAAGGTCAATTGAGTGTGCATCAAAGGCAGAAAAGCATTACTAAGCATTCCCATCTGCATTTTCTGGAGAAATACACATGTCTGAGTTTGTGTTAAAACACTTGGGTTTACAGTACAGTTTGACTGGAGTGTCTGGTATATCTAATATTAGATACGTGGTATATGATGATATTCCTTTGTTGTTGGAGCCACTCCAACTCCATTGAACTTATAATGATACCAAGAGATGTTTGTTTCAGCTCTGGGGATGTAGATGGAGCAGAGCGAGGTTTGCTGCACACATGGAAGGGCTACTCCTGCAGTATCACCCCTGAGAGGCTGCTCCTACCTCGTCCGGTCCTTCAAGTTGCTCTGGGCACACGACATGGAGTTCTACTGGTGGAAGGTAAAACTTTTTTTCCAGTTAGACTAAAGCATTAATCATCAGCCTATATTGGTTTGGTTAATTAATATTTATGTTGTATTTCTTCTGATTCAGGAGGACAGGTGTACAGTTTTGGAGAGCTGCTATGGAAACAGAGCCATGGCCCAGGAGGACCCACTCTGGAGACTGCTCTGAGTGGGCAGTGTGTGGTCGCTGTTGCAGCAGGAAGTTTTCACAGTGGGGCAGTGACAGAAGATGGTGGTGTTCATATGTGGGGGGACAATGGTGCGGGACAATGTGGCCTGTCAGGTCTTAGCTCTGTCTCCAACCCAACTCCGGTGGCTCTACTGGACTTGGACACCAGTCCCTCTCAGACAGTGCCTGTATTGGAGCTGGCCTGCGGCGGGGAGCATACCCTTGCACTGTCTGTCCAGAGGGAGGTGTGGGCTTGGGGCAGTGGTTTCCAGCTGGGCCTCAGCACTGCCACCTTCCCTGTGTGGAAACCACAGAAGGTCGAACACTTAGCAGAGAGGTATGTACTTCAGGTGGCCTGTGGGGCTTCACATAGCCTGGCTCTGGTGCGTTGTCTGGGCCCTCAGGACATCCACCGGCCCCCTGTGGACAAATGCAGACAGTGTAACCAGCTACTGTACACCATGACAGACAAAGAGGACCACGTCATCATCTCTGACAATCACTACTGCCCACCAGGTGGTGAGCTAACTGAGGGTAAGCTGGAGGCACCAGGCCAAGCCCATAGACTCAGAACATCCCCATCTGAGCCAGTCCTCCCCTCCCATATATCCACCTTGAACTCTCAGTCTCCAGCACTCTCTGTCAGTGCTGACCCTTCTGTCCCTACCTCCATCCAGGATGTGGAGAAAGGAGGTTTAGCTTTGTCTAATGGAGTGCTGCCATGCTCAGACTCTAACCACACGACTCAGAGCAAATGCAGCAGTGATGTATTGATGGTTAAGAGTTCACTCTATCCAGATGAGCAGGCTGTCAAAGACTACCTGAAGAAACTGTCAGATAACACACAGACAGAAGTAAAGACTACTGCTGGGGGACTGCACAATCTGCTGGTGAGTTTTACTGCACAATAATAGGAAAAAGACAAACATAAAATAAATAATCCCATGTTTCTTGTCCTCTGTTATCTTTTTGACACTGACTTGGTTAAACCTGGTTCTTCTGTTTCTTCTCCAGCCCTCAGCAGGAGAGTTTGCTTCCACCTCAAGCGCCACGCTCAACAATCTGGTGGCCTCTTGTGCCTCTGCTGTGGGCGAACGTGTTGCCTCAACCTATGAGGCGCTGTCCCTCAAAAAGATGATGAACTACCTGCCTTCGGGGGTACCGAGGCCTGCAGGGGTTATTGGTACTCTTTCAGGAGCGGGGGATAACGGCACTGAGCGTGTTTGCAGGGATGACACCAAGCAGGGCAAGAAGAGCTCTAGCACTGGAGATATCCGCGAGGAGGAGGCTGAGAGTGTGCGGCGCCGCCTCTCACTACCAGGACTCCTGTCACAGGGTAGATACGCTGTTCACCTCTTATCATCCTCCTATACCCAGCTGCGTAAGTATGACTTGCGCATGTGCTCTTCGATGTTGGTGTGCGTATTTGTTCGCCTCTGGCTTTATCATCCCATCCACCTTGTGAGACCTGCAAAGGTTTGTCACTGTGACATGATTTGTTCACACAAGTGTGTGTGTATATATATATATATACATATATATATATATATATATATATATATGTATATATATATGTGTGTGTGTGTCTATAGAATATACTATAGACAAGTCTGTCTCTCCTATGAACATTTTATGACTGTACTGCAGTGCATTTATACACAGTATTTTCTATAGAGAATCATGCAAAATCTAATTATTAATGAAACAGGTCCTCAAAAAGAAAACTTTTGAATAAAAAAGTACAGTGTTTAGTGACTTGGCAATGGTCAGCATTGGTGAACCCTAAAGGAGGGAGAAGCCAAAAGAAGTTTCTGGAAAAAAATGCATAATTTGTAATACATGTAATTGGAGGATTAATAAATAATCATTGGTCAAAGCCACTTATTAAAAAGTGGTTCATATTATCTCTAATCCAGGGTAGCATCACCTCCACATATTTGAAAAGGCAACATGTCATAAGGCTCTTATTATTATTATTATCATTATTATTATTATTATTTCAAATATGGTACATGTTGAACCAGTTCATGTCACATTGAAAGTCAGTATTTGTTTTTAAAGATTAAAATATGCATGTGACATACATACATTTATTTATTTATTTTCAGAAAAGGATATTTTTCCCAAAATTCAGCATTAGTTCTTTTTGTAGCCTTCAGACTTTTCCTCTGCATTTCCTCTCTGACAGCATTGGCTTTTACATTAGCTGGCTAATATAATTTGGTCTGTGTGTCAATTTATGTGTCCCAGTTTGTGTGTTTTTTTTTAATAACATTCATTGATTTGTGCTGGACTTTACACCAAGAGTTTTTTAGGGCCTTCCTGTCACATTGGTTTCATTGAGTCTGTCTCCTTTCTCTCACATAATATCTGTCATTTTTTGTAGTAGGCTAGAGACAAAAACATTTTATCTGATTTTTATTTCCTCATGAATCAGTCATGTGCCTATGCATGAATCTTTGTAGGCTGGATATAAAAATAAGTAAAATAAATAAAAATATTTTTTTTTCTCCTCTGCATTCAGTGTCCCCTCGGCTGCTGAGGAAAACTGGTCGTTCCAGGTTGCGCGCTGTTGCCCTCACCCCACTGGGAGGAGCAGTCCCTGAGGTCCAGGAGGTGCTGCCCACCCTTCAGACAGAGGTATGGAGCTGGGGCCATGGTGAGCAAGGACAGCTGGGACATGGAGATAATCTGGCCAGGTAGGATCATGAAAGTAAATAATCTTAGACACACACGTGTGTGTGTGTGTGTGTTTTAAAAAGCTGTGTATGATTTGTGTGTTTGCAGATTACAACCACTATGTATCAAGAGTCTGAACAATAAGCAGGTGGTGCGGGTGGCAGCTGGTGCTCATCATTCCCTTGCTCTGACTGCTCAGTCTCAGGTCAGTCAACAGCTTCAGTCACACCTCTTTTGTTTTACCTGACATTACTGGAATCCTGGAAACAAATAATTCATTTTTAGCCTTTACACTAAAATTTCTTTTTCCAATGACTTAAAAACCACAGCTTTATTATCATCCATGGAGAGCAGATTGATTGATATTTGTGCGATTGTACACATTAATTGCCCTCCTAGGATTGATAAAGGTATCTAAATATGAATGTGAATACTTTATACCTTATATTTGTACACTTTATTTATAACAATTATATTTCAAGTACATAATACCGATCATTAACAATAAATGAATTCTGTACTTTTTTTTAGGGTAGATATTTACCTTTATTCATAGCAGAACTAAAAATATATTTTCACTTTTCTGTGATAAGATCAAAACTTTTAAAAGAAAACTTTTTATTACTTCAGAGAAACAACCAGAGTCTAGCTTTAACCTCTTCCTCTGCTCATAATGACAGCTAAAACATTGTACATCAGTAAAACCTTCTTATCTGCTTACAGCTACATTACATTGTTATACAGTATGAGTCATGTAAAGTTTTCTTCAAGGTGTTTTCATGGGGCAGCAATAGTTCCGGTCAACTTGGACACATGGACTCACCCAGCACAGTTCCCCGTCTTGCAAAGGTGAGGGGACATCCTCCTCTACAGTGATGCTCACTCAAATAAAATCTTGATGTCTCAGTATTTTCCATCATTTGAACTTTTGGTCTCCCCGTTCAGCTGTCAGAAGGCATTCGAGTGTGGGATGTGAGTGCCGGAGAGAAACACACCGTCCTGCTCGCTGATGGCGACTGCATTCAACCCATCATTTATTACAGTGGACAGCAGGTGAAAGAGGGGGAGGAGGAGGAGGAGGAAGAGGAGGAGTCCAGGGAGGTTTGTGGTCAGGAAGAAGGTGATGAGAAGGAACAGGAGCGCACAGGGGGCTACACACCACAACCTGTACTACTTCCCTTCTGTATGAATGTAAGTTACAGACAATTTCTCTTTGCAGATTTTTTATGAGTAACAACTGTAAAGTAATATATTTTCCTAAATGCAAACCCTTGAATTTCAGAGGTAATATGAAGCACCTTTTATTTAAATTTCTACTATTTTTTATACTACAGAATTCTAAAACTGTAGTGCATAAATACTAGATATGAACAAAAGTGTCATTGTCAAATAAGTTCATACAGTGTTGATTAAGTTTATCAGCTCCACATAACTTTCTGTGTTTCTCAGTATAGCAGTGTTTAGAACATGTGTTAGGTTACCCGATGACATTCTTGTGCTGCACACGGGAAGTGATTTTTTTTACTAGACTTTACTAGTACCCACACTGTACTAGTGAAGTGAAACAACTGCAAACTGGTTGGAGTATGACTGAAAACACAAAGAGTGCCAACAATAGGTTTCAAAATGAATTCTACACCTCAAAAAATCCAGTTGTTAGCAATTTGACAGGATAAACATGGCGTGTCTCTGCCCACTTTCCCTGCTGTATACATTCAAACACTGCCTCTGTCAGGTCTAATATTATTGCTGACATACCAGGTTTTCAGATGAAGGATGCATCATTTCTGTTCATGAAGACTACACAGCAAAAGAATAAGAACAGCAACGACAACAAATATCATCTGAAGTTGCGCACTATAGCTTTAAGATTAATAAATGTTATTGTCATAATTAGATTTGTTTTTGAGTCACAACAGACATTTAGGTCTAGCTTTTTAATTTTTTGTTTATTACATAAGTTGAGTTATTTTATACTGAAAAACTGCTACTTCACTCTGTTTATTTAACAGAATAAAGTTACTTTTCTTTTCCAGCTGGGTTATGTCAGCAGTGTGTGTGCGGGTGGTCAGAGATGTGTGGCGCTCTCGGACAGGAACGTGATGGGCTTCATCGCCAGCCTTCATGAGCTGGCAGCAGCCGAGAGGAAATTTTACTGCAAGCTGTGTAACATCAAAACACAGATAATACGCCCACTGCTGGAGCTGGGTAAGAGTGACACAA
Organism: Brachirus orientalis; assembly: GCA_016785285.1. Classification (NCBI taxonomy): domain Eukaryota; kingdom Metazoa; phylum Chordata; class Actinopteri; order Pleuronectiformes; family Soleidae; genus Brachirus; species Brachirus orientalis. The sequence goes on from JAFBJR010000129.1 coordinate 903,403, forward strand.
AGGTTAAAACACACCTGCTCTTTCTCAATCCAGGGTCTGGATTCTCCCAAGTGTGAATTTGTCGTCACACTGTGGGCTGTCCCAATTGTCAGGCGAGTCGTCTCTCCCTCTCATGCTGTCGTCAAACGTGGCCGACGTTTGCTCATTTTTGAAGGATACATTTGTGTACAGTGGAGGCTTATCCCAGAAGTCTGATCAGATAAAAAGTTAGCTGCTGTGAATACTTAATAATTAATTATTATATTATAGAGTTGACTGCATTGGTTTAGTTGACATGATGTATAATGTTGTTAGACTATTGTAGACATAATAATTTTCATAAATCTGTGAGGAGATTTTTTTGCTCCAGTATTACATGAAATATTTTAAAGTGAAATATTAACTGGAGGGTCCATCACAACTGATAGATAATAACAAAACTAATAAACTGGTACACAAAACTAGAACCGACTAGAATCACTAAATACTACTACTATTAGTTCTAAGACAATGTTCAAAAATAAAATATGCTTTAGATATATTTAAACATATCTGATATAAAATAAATATCAGAATTTTGGGATGTTTTGACTGATTAAGGCTTAAATTAACAGTGATTCAGGACTTTTATTAGGTGCAAAGAAGGGGGATTGGCGAGTTGTGTGGGCTAGACCGTCTCATTTCCCACAGAGCATGACTTCTGTGTCCTCCTCAGTGCACTTGAGAGGATCAAGACCCTGGATTGAGTCACAGCTACTGAGGACCAAAGAGAATGTTCCAAAAATGTCATCTCCCCGAAGCTTTGCTTTATGGCTTGTTTGTATTTTTATGTTTCTTTCAGAGTCTCTGAGCTCAACTCTTGGTCCTGTGATCTTTGGGCTCCTGCAGACTCTTGCAGGACATTTTAACCTTCTCTGTCACCTGACCGGGCAGCACGCTGCCAGCCTCACAGCTAACCTGCGTCGTGGGCGAGATGTGAAAACTCTGCTCATCCTTGACCACACCAGCATCTTTCTCGACTCCTACAATGAGTATGTCTTCACTGCTGCCATATTTACATTAATTTGAAGCCAACAGATCAGTAGCCAATATTATATGCAGCCTGGTTTGCTTCTTTCCTCCTTTTTAAGGTATTGCAGTTCTCTGGGCAACTTCCAAGTGATGGGAGGAGCCCAAGCTTTGACCAAGCCCTCACTGTGAGTTCATACCAATCACCAGACCTACAATACATCTACTACAACCTTCAAAAACACAAACCAGGACTAAAACTGACAGAAAACTATGCTAAATGTGAAATAAAAACAGTAGTTTCTTGGAGTTTCTCATAACTTGTGGTGATTTCTATTGAAGAGATTTGTTTGGGAAGAGTCCGGAGCTGCTGCAGAGGCTGTCTGAGTGCAGCGAGGAGAACCTGACCATGGCTGACCTCTTCCTGGCGCTGTTCTACCTCCCAGCTCATCACATTCATGAGTATGGTCGACTGCTGCTCAAACTGGCCACCTGCTTTGAAGTGGTAGGTGAAAAACAAACATAAATGGCCATCACCCGTTTACTTCTCTATTTTGACTATAGAAAGGATGATACGTTCAGTTCAGATTCATCATGTCAAGCTACTTAGTTTTTATCAGTATTTATTACAATTAAACTATTTTTTTTTGGTTTTTGCATTTATTTTTCCTATCTAAATAATCATTAATTTGATAATTTGAAAATCATCTCCATTTTCATGTGATTTAGTACCACATTTTTATTTTATTTTTTTGTTACCTGCTCACCAGTTTCCTTGCTAATCAAAGGTTTTGATTAGAAAAACCCTAAAGATATTCAAATTACAAAAGTATGTCAGTGGACGAAGAATATCTGGCATTTATTCAATCTTGGTAATAATTTCTTATAATAAAATCTTAATATGATTCTGTAGTAAAGTTTGTTTTTTGGTGAATATTTCCTCTGCATTGTCAGTGCTCCAATGATTACCAGAAGTTGCAGGACAGCTGCTCCAAGTTTGAAGCTTTGTCTCTCCAGCTGAAGAGAAAAAGAAAAGAGACAGAGTACACATTTCACTTCTGGAAGAGCTTCCCTGGGAAAATGACGGTAAATATAGCTGAGTGTGTGTGTGCTCTTTGGAACATCTGCATATGATCTATAATGCTGTCATATAGATCAGATCATAGGTGTCATAGGATGTTGTTTATGGCTGAATGGTGTCACTGGGTGTCGTCAGGATTCTCTCAGGAAACCTCAGCGGAGGCTGATCTGTGAGAGCAGCAACAAGGCTCTCACCCTGCAGAACGCCGGCAGGTTCTCCGTCAACTGGTTCATCCTTTTCAATGACACCTTGATTCATGCACAGGTCAGAGCTGCACACACACTCACACATGTTCCCCTCTGTCCCTTTTGTTTTGTTTTTTTTTTGTTTGATTTTTTACACACAATATTTGAGACACTTGAACCTGGTGTTTTTCAAGAATTTTTGTGTGCTTGCCTTTGTGCTGTCAGGGCGTGGCACCTTATAAAAATCTTGTAAGTATACAGTTGGAAGCAAATGTCAGCTCTTGGCTTGTCCCTCTTTTCCTCTTCATCTTCTTCTGTGTGTGTGTGTGTGTGTTTTAAGTTTGTCATTAGTGTTGTTCAGTAATTGGTTACTGAAGTTAATGATTTTTTTTAAATTCTTAGTTATTATTAAACAGAAAACAAGAAAATTGGCTAAACATATGGGCCAAAAAAATCATCATCATTATCAGCCAGTTGGCTGCCCTGATAGCTAAAAATCAGTGTTGGCCATAGAAAAACCCATGTTGGTTGACCTTTAAGTTATAAAGGCTGTACTATTGTTTCATTTTTATTGTATATCGTTTTATAACGATAAAACTTGGTTGACCAAAATACTTTATTGTCCTTAAAAAGTAGGGAAGCCGATGGCTTATACATGATATGATACACAAAGCTGCTTAACTTAAACCTTTATTGAACAACACGCATGGTCTGTTTCTCAAGTCTGCATTTTGTTTCTTTAGTACAATGCAGTACACTATATACAGTATTTAATAGAATTCATGTGTGAGCTAAATATTAAGAACATTAAAAAATGCAACCTTAAAAACTGTAGATAGTAGAATCTTCTATGCCAGTGGTTCTCAAACTTTTCATACCAAAGTACCACCTGAGGAAATATTGAGCTCTCGAAGTACCACCATTATCGCCAATGTTAAAATACAGCGGAGTAAATAAGATAATCTGCTCTCTCATCATCCTCCTCTTCCTCACATATACTTCAGACACTGTTCTAGTGAAATTAAATTAAGATGGAGCGAGAGATAAGGTGACTAATTATTTTTTTTATTTATTATTATTATTATTTTGATATTTGTTTCATATCATTCTATGCACTCCAGTCAAAATTCCTCAGCTCCACTCTGATCACATACTTATATACAGTAGAACAATATTTCTGATTTTCCTCCACTAGAGAAAGCTCACGTACCACTGGTGGTACACGTACCACAGTTTGAGAACCATGGTAACTTCCTTACATGAATAGTAATAATTATTTCATAAATCGGCATCGGTTGATAATTATATGTTTTACAAATCCAAGTAGCTTCAAAATTCTTTGTCATAAATATAAATTTTATACAGTATTTTTAGTTTGGATTCATCCTGTGTAGTTTTGTAGAACAATTTGCAAAAACAGACAGGTATAGAGAATTGTGTTTTAATAGTTTACTCAGTGTGAACATCATATATTTAAAACTGCCATAGGCTAGGGAACAACATGATCTCACTGATATATAGAATGATAATAGACAGCATAATTGAACAGTCACAGTTTGATGCTTCTGATTTTATTTGGGTTTGCTCTTCCTGCTTAATGTCAATACAATTCAAAGCTTGACAGTAAATAACAATGGTTTCACAATGTACAGCAGTCACTCAGACTTTCCCCTATAACATACAGCCCAGCCTCTTTATCACCTCTCTCTGCTTGCTGTGGGAGACTGCATGGGAGGGTGAACTTGCTAAAGTCAAAGCTCAGTGTATTTTGGGATCTAAAATGTATTTTTTTTGCACCTGATGTTCAGTTTCTCTGCTTAAGTCTTGGTTCTTTTTGAATCACACGTAAAACTATACAAGAATTAAAAGGAGAAGGTGTGTGTCGTAGTTTGAATATCTTCTCTGTCCTTTTTAAATGCAACGACATGAGTACCAGCACTCTCTAGTTCACCCCTCCACGTTTGTCTCTCATTTTTCTCTGATTTCTGGTCCTTTCTCCCATCTTTTATTTCTAGTCTGAATCCTGTGCTTCTAACAGGAAAGATAAACAAAATTTTCAAAAAAGAATTCATTATTTAAAGTAGATGAATGGAAATACATTTTTAAAGAAAGAGAGTTTTGATTGATAAAGACAAAGAAGATGTACTGAAAAGAGATAATTGTGCAAACACAATTAGTGCTGTTTCTTATGCTTTCAAACACTTAATGTGGTTTAAGAGCAAGCAGTGGTGAGCTGTTACTGTTATGATACTGCACATCAGTTTGGGAGTAAAACTAAAGAGCTGTTGCTTTTTATTTTTTTATTTCTTTTAACTAAAGCCCAGCATATTACCTGAAATCAGGTGATTAAAATGTGTACATGCCTCATACACATTCTAATACACACTGATGTGTATATGGAGATAATTTTTTTTCCAAATGCAACATGTATGATAATGGAGAAAATAAAACAAACCTTTGTTGTCAATGAACACAGAAAGGTGTCTGGGTGTTGCATATTTCTCTGCTGACCCTGTGGCTTCCCTATCATAGGGAGCAAACTGGTTGCTCCTTCACTTCCTTTAGCCCCCTTTCTGTTTACACCAATTAATGCTCATTCACAGCAATGAAGGCTTTATGAGTTTTGCTTCTTTTTCATTTTTTCCCTTTCTCCTCTTTGATATCCCCCTTTTTCCTTCCCTCTATCCCTCCCCCTTTCCATTTCAGTTTTCCACCCATCACATCTTCCATTTGGCCACACTGTGGGTGGAGCCCATCCCAGAGGAGAACACTGGCACGTGAGTTTCAGTCATCGTCATCGATCCAGTAGAGAAAATAATTAAAAATTAAATAAAAAAAATAAAAGATGGGGAAAATAAAAGATGTGTTCATTCACATTGAAAAGCATTCATTATACATGATTATTTTTAATTAAGAATCTCCAAAAATTAGTTATTAGTATTCATAAACCTGTATGTGCAGATACGGTTTAAAAGTGATGACACCGGAGGAAACGTTCACCCTGCTGGCCTCCTCTCCCATGGAGAAGGTAAACCATTTTTAATGCTGATCTTAAAACAATCTTTGTTTTGATTGGAACTTAATTGGCTTGAAAGAGATTTTTTTAAACTTATGTGAGGCTTTTTTTTTTTTACAGGCTAAGTGGCTTCGCTCCATCAACCAGGCGGTGGACCAGGTGCTGTGCGGAGCTGGGCAGGACACAGCATTAGTGGGCTCAGAGTCACGGCAGATTTCAGAGCCCCCAGTCTCCAGGACAGCCGCCTACACATTTTATAAGGAAGGACGTCTGAAAGAGGCTACATATGAAGGCCGTTGGCTCTCTGGCAGGCCCAATGGCAGGTAGGACCAGGCATTCAGTGATTATGAACTGTCAGTTCAGTTCCACATCTGTTTTAATATAACGGAGTGGGAGGATGGCATGAGGATATTATTCATTATTTTGTGCTGTTGCTTAGTGTGGAGGGTTGAATGAATGAATGAATGAATGAATGAATGAATGAAAACAAATAATGAATGGGCAAAAATGAAAATCTAGCCCTTTCTTCTTTGGCAAATCTCTCAAGCTCTTCCAGATTTGATGGCCTTCTGGCATGGACCTTTGTCTTCAATTCAACCCAAAGATTTTCAATGGGATTTAAGTCAGGACTTTGCACAGGCCAGTCAAAAACGTTCACTTTGGCCTTCTGGAGGTAGTTCTTTCTTCATGATTCCTTCCATCTTGACGAGTTTCCCAGTCCCAGACTCACTGAAGCATCCCCACAGCATAATACTCCCACCACTGTGTTTCACTGTGGGGACGATGTTCTTTTGGTTATACGTCTCTCCCTTCTTTCTCCAAACATAAGCAATGTCTCTATGGCCAAAGAGCTCTAGTTTCGTCTCATCTGACCAAAGGACATGCTTCCACTATGCATAATCTGTGTTAAAAATTCGTTGTTCTGTTTAACAGCACTTGGGAAATACCTTTTTAAAACAATGATATTTTCATAGGGGGCTAATAATTTCATCCTCATCTGTAGGACAGACATGCACTCTTGGTCTGCATGCATTTTTTTTAAATACTAAGGTCAATATAAATTGTGATTTGGATTGCCTTTGGGATTGGGATGTTTTTCAGAGGAGTTTTAAAATGGCCTGATGGGCGAATTTACACAGGGGAGTTCAAAAATGGACTGGAAGATGGGTGAGTACCAGGCATCAAGATTATTTGAAACAGTATTTTAAAGCTTCTATTGCTTCATTCACCTTATGTGTTTGTGTAGCTTTGGTGAATTTGTGGCCCCAAACAAAACTGTAAACAAGAATGATCACTATCAAGGTCAATGGAAAGATGGCAAGATGCATGGCCTGGGGACATACAGGTAACAAATATAAGAAAATAATTTTAGAGGAGAAATTTGTTTAGCAGTGGAAAAATGCTGAAATGAGAAGTCTTCTGACTGTCTGCAGGTATGCCAGCGGTGAAGTTTATGATGGATCTTTCCAGGATGGCATGCGACACGGCCACGGCATGCTACGCAGTGGCAAACTCAACACTTGCTCCCCCAGTGTCTTCATTGGACAGTGGCTGCAGGACAAGAAGACTGGCTATGGAGTGTTTGACGATATAACAAAGTATGCTTATGTGTAAAAGAGTGTGAGAGAGTGGTGTGAATAAGCCAGTTTTCCTCTAAAAATGCATGTGTTTTCTGTGAGGGTTTCATTTTTGACAAAGAGCAGGAAATATGGAGATTGATTCAAAGAATATTAGTCTTTTAAATTAAAACCTTTTTTCTGTTTGGTTTTTCAGAGGAGAAAAGTATATGGGAATGTGGCAGGACAATCTGCGACTGGGCACTGGGGTCGTCGTCACCCAGTTTGGTTTGTACTATGAAGGCACTTTCAAAGATAATAAGATGATGGTGAGAACTTCTTTTTTTCTCTCAGTTTTGAAGTACTTCTTAACAAATCTACAGAAACTCTTGGATACATAAATTGTCATAGATTCTGACAGTGAAATAACGCTTTCTACTATTTACTCCTACTTAAAATATTTTTCTCTCCGGACCTTCATTGTTAAGAACTGTGATGATAAAGGTGGAAGGAGCAATGTGGGCCAAAAAGATTTGGCCCACATTGCACTTAAAAAGGTTTCAAAGAAGGGATCAAAATCAGTTGTATACTTTCTACAGCATTAGAAAAGTTTTTCTCTGTAGTATTATGTGAAGGAATAGCAGGAGAGAAAATGAGAGGAATTTGCTTGTTTTTAGGGCACAGGGATCCTTCTGTCAGAGGACGATACTAAATATGAAGGGGAATTCTCTGATGACTGGACCCTTAATGGAAAGGTGACTAACGAACATTAAGCACATTATAATTCAGTACATGTGTGATTCTTTAACGCTAGGTGTTTTTAAATTCCTAAATGGCAAATTGGTTGGAATTGTATCAAATTGGCTTTAGAAATCCTTGTTTTTTAAATTCCAGATCTGTACTTAAACATAGTATGCACCTACAGGAGTTGTCAAAAAAATATTTGGGTATTTTACATTTGGGTAATATAGTTGGAAAGTATTAGTGTTGTGTGTCTAATGTTCCTCAGGGTGTGCTGACCATGGCGAATGGTGACTACCTGGAGGGCTCCTTTGGTGGCGAATGGGGCTCAGGTCTCAAGGTGACAGGTTCCTACTTTAAACCACATCTTTTTGACACCGACAAGGACAAGACCCACATTGTGTAAGTTGATGGAGTGTTTTAATTTGTGGGGAAAAACAAATCATATGCTTCATATACTTTTTGTGTGTTATTGTTTTTGATGTTGCAGTAAGCTTGGGCGTCTGTGTGTGCGCGCAGAGGAAAAGTGGCAGGCAGTGTTTAAGGAATGCTGGAGTCAGTTGGGCTGTGAGGCGCCGGGACAAGGAGAGAACATGAAGGCATGGGAAAACATTGCCGTGGCTCTCACCACCAGCCGCCGACAGATTCAGGACAGGTACAAACAAGATGACATGCACTGCCAGATTTTTTACTGCAATGCTGGCCAAAAGTTCTTTGGGTTCTCTGTACATATTACCAAATGTTTTGCTTACGACTAAACAAGGTTCTATTATAGCTAAAAGATTAATATTTTCAATTCCCAATGTATTTGTGTATGTATGTTTTTTTTTTTTTTTTTTTTAGTCCAGAGATGTTTTCTCGGACTCACAGCAGAACCCTGGAGAGTCTGGAGGTCATCCCGCAGCCCATGGGGCCAATCAATCTGGAGCGATATCACACCATCCGCCTCTACCTCGTCAAAGTGAGTGCACTCCTCCCTTTGATTAACACATTCATTATTCACATTGATATTAAAACCATTCCCTCCCCCAGGCATGTGACACCCCCCTCCACCCACTGGGCCGGCTGGTAGAGACCCTGGTAGCCGTTTACAGGATGACTTATGTTGGTGTCGGCGCCAACCGACGACTCCTGCCACAGGCTGTTAATGAGATCAAGTCTTATCTCAACCGCATTTTCCAGATTGTCAGGTAAATTACATACACTACAGCAACCAACACCATTTTTAATGGATAAAATAAAGAAGTGTTGATTTGCTGTTTCAACTATCAAATGTTAAAATTTTAATCATTAATATGGAATGTGACACGACAAACAACTACAATGCAACGGTCAATAATGGAGGACATCCAGCAGCTTGTTTTTTTTTCCTGCTCTCTTTGTGGCTTGTTTGTGCTTTGTATGAAAATATACTTGAGGTGTTGAGGAAACACCGGTTGCAAAGGAGTTAGGTTTTTCCGTCACCCAAGCAGCTGACTGCTGTGGGTGGAGTTGTAGCTCCACACAGAACAGTTAGGGCTGGTTGGCTTAAGAGAAGGAAAAGCTGCAAATTCTGTCACTTGAGCATCAGGAACTTACAAACGTGACAGTCGAGCTTGAAAAATTACATTCTGATAATTTAAATCCAGATTATGTTTTGTGGATTCAGTAATCTGTTAGTCAGCTATTTGTGGTAGTTCTTGATTCAAATGAAACTGTTGAGATTTTACATTTGCTACAAGTGATGAGAATTGTTTTTCAGATATTGATTTGTTTTAAGAAGTAAAAACAAGCTCCAATCCGAATACTGTCAAATTCTGCAGGTTTTTGTTCCCGGACCTGCCAGAAGATGGCGGCCTAATTCCAGAGCCGACCACAAACCTCCACGAGAAGGAGCTGAACTCAACTGATTCCCAGCTCGAGTCACCCAGACCCGGGTAAAGACTCACTTATGTCCCTCTGAAGCTTTTACTTGTCATCTCATTTTCAACTCCTCACATTAAACTCTCCTGTGCGTCCTTTTTTACTCAGCCATGTGGTTAGCAAATCTGCTCTGCTGCTTCCTGTTCTGCTTCCTCGTCTCTACCCTCCACTCTTCACCCTCTACGCCCTGGACAAGGAGAAGGAAGACAGCCTCTACTGGGAGTGTGTCCTGCGCCTTAACAAGCAGCCTGACCTCGCCCTACTTGCCTTCCTGGGTGTCCAGCAGTAATGTCCCACACTGTTATCCTCAGAGATTAATTTCATTTGTTTGCATATACTGTTAACCATTTTAAAATACTCCCTCTGCTTTTTCCTTCCACAACCTCAGAAAGTTCTGGCCTGTTTCTATTCCCATGTCTGTCCCTGCAGTGGTAGAAAAGCAGCAGGTATAGTAAATTTACTGTTCTTTACAGTAATAGTTTTTTTATTTAATCTACTTTAATCTGTCTACTTTAAATCAGCTTCTTCTTTAATCTTTTTTTTAGTGTTTCTGTGTTTTCGCTGCACCAAAAAAAAAAAACCCAAACCAAATTTCTTTGGTTCTTAGTAGCTATATTAACAGTGAAACAGATTCTTATTCTAATTCTAACAAGGAAAATGGCAAACCTAGAATAGCTGTAGGCAGCTCTTCAAATGAATGAATAATTCTATAATTACAAACATACAATTAATTGATGTATACAGGTAAACATAGTTGCAGCTGTAAACTTTAGCCTGGTTAAATTTGTTTACTCACTGAATCCAGTCAAGCTAATACTTATAAAGGCCTTGAATCATTGGACTGCACAGTATATCTATAAAGATGTGAAGAGCAGCCATTTTGCCTGTATGTCTTTTCCAGGTCCTCTCCAGCACCAAGGACGCCTGCTTTGCCTCCGCAGTAGAAACTCTGCAGCAGATAAGGTACAACGCACAAGTCATACACTAACTTGCATTAGTCTAAAGCACAGAGGGGCAACATATGGCCAGATAAAATCACAAACCGGTTTTATCCGGCCCATGGCGTCATCACAAGTTAACTCAAGTTGATTCTTGCTCAGAGCAACAGATCACCGAAGATTTGGGGACTTAACTGTGACTGCTTCTAAAAAAATGACCATGTCACTTCATGCCTTTTCTTACTTTTACTGAGATAATTATGAACAGCACAGAGTTTAATACCAAACACTAGTCTAGAAACTAGAGTTTAGTCAATTGGGGATATCTTAGCTCAAGATGCTATCTTCCGTTTGTGATCAAACATTTATATTTAAAATGTAAAAATAATGGCTTGAAATTTTAAAAATAATGGTTTCAATGAATTCATTTTTATTTGTGGCCATTTGCTTGCTTTATCTCCAAACTTTTGACTGGTAGTGTATGTTAATGTGGCCCCTGGAAAGAAAACACTGCCAACACTTCCTGGTCTGAAAAGTTTCAAAAACTTGGTTTCTGTGTTTGTTGCTTGTTTGCAGCACAACGTTCACCCCGTCTGACAAGCTGCAGGTGATCCAGCTCACCTTTGAGGAGATCACACAGGAGGTGCAGTCACTGCTGAAGCAGGACTTCCTGTGGTCCATGGACGACCTCTTCCCCGTCTTCCTCTATGTCGTGCTGCGAGCTCGGTCAGCATCAGACCGGACCCACAAACGCACACTAATTCTACACCACTTTCACGTGCATTATTTTAGAATATTTTTGATGACGCTGAATGTGTGATTCCTCTTCAGTATCAGAAACCTGGGTTCAGAGGTCAGCTTAATCGAAGACCTGATGGACCCCTGTGTTCAGCATGGAGAGCATGGAATCATGTTCACCACACTTAAGGTAACACACTCAAACATTTAAGCAGCCAAAACGAAACTGTATATTGATATTATATGCTACCAACAGAAAAATACATCAAATTTGTGTTTTTAGTGGCAACACAACAGCTGAAAACTATGGAACATTAAAGAGGACAATATTAAACTGTGTGTTAGCCGAATAAAGGTCTTTGCACATCAGTGGCAATGTGAAGGAAATGGCACAAAACTAAGAATAAGTTGGAGGTGAATTTTGATGCTTTCTCTCCATTGACATCAAGTGTGACAAGAGTATACAGTAAATGATAAAGACCAGGAGAACAATCACAGAAGGAAACAGGTGAAGCCCAAGCAATGATGTCTTTACCACTTCAGATGATATATTAGATAGTTTTAAGAGCTGAGGTACGTTCCATTTGTTTGAAAACAGTCCATGCTGTACAGATTTGCTTTTTTGAATACTTTTAATTGAATACTTTTAATGTCATCATAGCAGGTTGCTTAGTTACATTTGAACCTGCCAATAGCAAAAATCAATCTGAAAGAATAGTCATCATTTCATGACAAGTTCAAAAAATATTTTTTTATTAAAAATGTGTCTGTTGTACAAAGTCTTAAACAGTTTGAAGGAATTGTTATGAGGATGTTGCAGTTAGCCCTTTCTGTTTTACCTGTTAATTCATTGTTGAGTCTTATTGAAGTGCAGTTCTTATTCTAAACGTCTGACTAACTTGTAGCATCATATAACGTAAAATAACTTCATATAACATAAAATAATCCAGTCACTTCCTGTTAGAATATTTCTGACTGTTACTGGCTATTAAGGGATGCATTCGCACACATCCACCTGCAGGCCTGTTACTACCAGATCCAGCATGAGAAGATCACATAGCGAGGCGTTTCTCCGCCAGTGATCAGCGAGCTGCTGTCCCACCCCCTCCCACACACACTCTCGACCAATCACAGGGCCAGGACCAGCCAGGCTTTGAGAATGACAGGTGTGTGTGGTCGGCCAATAGAAAACGGAGGATCATCTGAACAGGTTGCAGACAGCTCCATCTGCTGCTATCAGACAGGAGGTTCTCTCTCTGACACACATTCAAACACTCGGTGACCTTTAACAGCTTCTAATCTACAGGTTGTGATGGTCAATAATGTCCTTCATGCAGTCGGGTGTAAAATGTCCACAGCAGAAGGACGATGGGAACCAAATGGTGGTTGAATTGTCACTGGCTTTTTGTCAGTTACCAGAAAAAGCTTTTTTTTGTTGTTGTTGAAGCAGTCTACATACTGTGACAACCTGGACCTAATTTTCTGCATTTTCACCATAAAAAACAGTTTTTATCAGTTTAAATACTGAAAAACTTCTTTTTTTGTTTTTTTTGCTGTCATTTTGATTCTCCTTACTCATTTGACTACACGCCGTACCAGGACCTAACAGGGAATCACATCTCTGATAACACTTTTAATTATGTGGCTGTAATCTGAGCCAGCAGGGAAGTTAATCAGAAGTGCTTGTGTTAAACCAACTTGTTAGTTTTAAGTTAGTTTTTGTTAGTTTTCAGTTTTACAAGAGAATAGATTTAAAAGGGAGAAGACAAACTGGTTGGTTTGGTGAACTTCTGTCTCGTTAACCCACCAGCAACACATTCACTGCAGCTTTCTCCAGTATTTCCATAGAAATGGTGTGGAACTTTCTCACATGTAACAGATTGGAAAGTAAAATTAATCAAAATATATTGTGTGAAGAATGGCATGCAGTGGGTAAATGTAAACTGACTTGACCGTAGCTTGGCTCTGACATTAATGATTGAGTTACAGAGTATTTGGCTGCAAACCAGCCACTACAGATTTCCATTTCAAGACACGATGTTGCTCAAAGCGTAAACTCCACTCTTAACAGTTTACATCACTTTATACTGAAGGTACAGCTACAGCATGATTTGTTCAACACATGCACACTATCATTGTATGAAGGGCTAAAGAAGAAAAATTAATTTTTTCCCTAAAGTAAAATCAGGTAACATACAGTGTAAACAGGAAGTTTTCAGTATTACTTAATATTAAATAGTTGATGAGTGAATGGCAAAATTGTAGTTTAAAGCAGCTTTGAATGGTCATCATGACGAGAAAAGCGCTATATGAATACAGACCACTTACTTTGGTCTGCAAAAAAGAGGATAGAACCATAGTCTAAAAGCCTACTTAAACATAGTAACGTCTTTGTATATCATTTCTTTCGTCTGTAAAATCCAGTCCCATGAACATCGATTAGAAAGCTTAAAAAATTCCCACAAAATGTGTAAAATATATCAATTTATGTTCACTGATTATAGGAAAGGGAAGTCCAGCACAATTTTGATGAAGTTAGCAAGATTTGAAGATCCTATTACATCTCTTTTGAGCTGTACAAAAAGGGAATGCAATAGGTTCATTTTACTACAGACATTTTGTAGTAATTTGTAGTATATTCAAAGTCAATTATCTGCTCAAATATACTGTATACTTAGAGTGACTGTTCTTTTTTTTTTTTAAACCATATGGAGCACTAACTGTCAGACATTTTTGCTTTTTGTATCATGTATGAAAAGGGCTATAGAGAGGATTTAGAGGAGGATTGAGCCAGTTTGTTGTTGCCATGCCATGGCTTTTCCACATTTCCACAGAGGATTTAACAGTCAAATCAGAAGCCTCTTTATGAGCAGAGGATATTTGGTTGAAGCTGCTGAATTTTTGAAAATCCAGCAACAAAAGATAGATGCTCAAAATGAAGTTTAAAATGTTATTTGTGCTATTAACAACTATATTACTAAAACATTTTTTTACAAATTAATAAATGAATCCATCGAAGCAGCATCTCTAAACGTGGTTATTGTAAACCAAAATGTTTGCACCTAATATAATTTTGAATTTTCTGAGACATGTTTGGTGAAACATTTAACATATACAGTAAATCTTAACAGGTTGGGAAAAAAATCAGCAAATTTGTTTTGGGACCCAAAAAATATCCCTGACCCAGTCTTTCAGAATCACTGCTTTTAGCAAAGTTCCAAAAATGGTGTGATAATGCTGTTCTGTCACAGTTTTTTCGCTCCAGTTTCTTTTGAGACCATCCGTGCCCGATACTGGAAAGAGTCAAGCAATATTGTCTGTGTAACTGTCGACAAAAACGGTCCTTATGTATTTGCTTCTGTCCTCTTCTTTGTGTGATACAGTTCTGCTGCTGCCTCTTAATGGGAGGAAACCCCAGTATTTTCAGTGACCACTTATGCAGATTGTGATATTTATTGTGACTATTGTACTGTAACTTATATGAAGTGCTGTTTTAAACCCTAACCCAACAGTCCAGTCTTCCTCATTAAAGCTAAATTTCATTCATGCTCATGTGGATTTATAATTTAAACCCTGTTGTGACTGGCGACTTGTTGATTGCTTAACTCGACAGCTGTTTAAGAAGAAAATGCCTGCATTGATTGGTTTTCCTGATTGTTTTGTTTCAATTGACTGACATGGCATCCACCTGTGTATATGTTGCATCATGTTAAAATGAAAAATGGCAATAAACGTACCTGATGGAATTGCTAACACATCTGCTGTAGCGTTATTGTTTGAATGCACAATTATTTTTTTTTTAATGTGTTTAATTTGCAAGAAAAAAAACCAATTATTTAAATTGTATTAACGTTCTGAATGTTACTCCTTCACACAAAAACAAGTTGATCAGGCTTAAAGTCGATGTTTGTCACTTAACTGTTTAAATAAAAAGTGGATAAGGATAATATCAGTATTTTTGAATAAAATACCTAATCTTATGAGTGAGGGTAGAATTTATTGAATTTCCTTGGACAGTTAATTACAGATTAAGAGATTACTACCCCCATTCCTGACAGATATTTGAGTAAAGAGTCTAGATTTCTAATCCTGGCATCATTACTAATTACGTCCTGCTGTCGCTGCAGATTACCAGATCTGTTCATTATTTTCCAAGAGCTTTTTGAACCTTTGCTTTAACACTGAGACTATTTTACCCCGCCAAAATTCAAATTGTAATCTAATCTGTGAAAAGAAACTGCCAAATATGGGAATTTGTAAGCTTTTCTCTTGTGTTATAAAGTATAATTGCTACATATTCTCTCAGTCTGGCACCTGCTCTACCATTCACTCCTCCTGCATGCTATTGAAAGCTGAAAGAGTTAAGAAGATTTGGCAGCTTGGTGGCAATCAGCCAGTCGGTGAGAGAGGAATATGTCCTACTGTGGCCAGAAGGAGGTGGCTCACTTGGATTAAGTGGGATCGGGAGAGATTACAGCCCTCCCCTCTCTCTCATACTTGTTGAAAGCACAGTGCTCTGTCCAGTGTCCTGGGAATATTTTCAGTGTCATGCATCCATTAAGAAGCTGAAACCTGCAGGATTAAAGGATGCAGCATTCCTGAGGAGTTGGGCCATAAGGTAAAATTGCATTAACTTGTTTTCTTATCAAAAACGAGTAAGGGCTTGAAGAAGGTCCGGCGGGATTATCCTTCTTTTTAACAACAGAACTTTGCCAGATGGGTGTTAACCTCTTAAGTAGTAAGTAGCTCCCACTGGTGTATTCTACTCAAAATATAGTAACAAAAATATTTCAGCAAAACATATTTACTTATATAAATTGTATAATTATTTGACAACAAAATAATGTAACATCCAATAATAGAAACAAAAATCACTAACCTGTTCAGGGCTGGACTCAAAGACTTTCACCTAAATTTATCTTGATGTTTGTGAGGTTTGTCCCTTTTTTGGTCCTCTTTCACATTAAATGGACCTAA
Organism: Brachirus orientalis; assembly: GCA_016785285.1. Classification (NCBI taxonomy): domain Eukaryota; kingdom Metazoa; phylum Chordata; class Actinopteri; order Pleuronectiformes; family Soleidae; genus Brachirus; species Brachirus orientalis. Next base: position 919,524 of record JAFBJR010000129.1, read on the forward strand.
TGCAGACCTAATGCAATATGGGTGGTACATCAAATATAGATGGTACTTGTTTTTTTCTTTTTTTTTTGTTCTTAATACTTTGAGATAACATATTGCTTAATTTGTCCCACAGCAGGGTATTTTACAGCATTACACTGATTTACACAATGGCAATAAAGTGCTTGAATCTTTAATGTTGAATCTTTATTTGTCCAGGTTCTTGCCAGTCCTGGTGAAGCGGCTCTAGAGTGGGTTGTGGTCACAGGTCAGAGGTCAGGAGTGTCGTGATCATGAAGCAGGCAGTGGAGGCTCAGGTCCTAAACCCTTACTGTGAACTTGGAGAGGACGGTCAGTAGGGCAACCTTTACTTTATTCACAGATTTTACTGAAGCTCTCTTAGTAATCCACTGGCGCGTTTGTGCGTGTTGCAGGTTTACGTCAGATCCTCACAGATGTGATCGAGGAGGTGAAGCAGTCAGTGAATCCGGACATTGATGGAGCAGAGATTCTCCACGGTTTGTTGAACGCCTCCTGGCTGCAGTCGCTGCTCAAGGTCTGAAAACCATGGTTAGACGTGAAACTTAGATTCTTCTGCTGTTAATACCACTCTGCTCGTTTAGTTATGGTCATAACTTGGTGCAAAACTGCACACTTGCACTCCATATTCATTGTTATTGATTTGGTTACATACTAAATAAGTAGTCCTGATTCTTTGTACAGCTACAGTGTACGCACTTACATATTATATTTTTCTTTTTTTCCCCCCCCTGTTTTTATCTTCTTTAATATGTTAACACTGTATAGCTTTATTTTCCTGTTTTACATGTACAGTATATTTAGCATTTGTCTCATATCTTCTAATTTTGGGATCAGTCTATCTGCAGTATATGAAAGGACAGTTTGAATTCACTTCAACACTGTCTATGAAGACTTTGACAGGAATGTGATGCTTTTCAGCAGAATCTTTGGAAACCCCACAAAAATACAAGAATGCCATTTTTCCCCCGAAGCTGCCGTTACGATTACATCTTCACTGATTTGATGTCACTGTATTCAGGTTTACGAGTGTCTCGGGAGGTTCCTGAGAGATTCCCCAGCTCCACTTCTGGACTGCGCCTCAGGACTCTCATTTCAGGTTTCCCTCTGATCCGTTTTACGTCATCCGTGTCCTGCTCACAGAGAAAGCTTTGAACTGAACTGTGTTCATGTGTTTATCGTGTGTGTGTGTGTGTGTGTGTGTGCAGCTGTTGATCGACATCAGGGCCCGTCCGGGCTGCTCTGAGGAGGCCAGAGAGCTCTATCGTCTCCTGCGTCAGCCTCACCTGCAGGTACTCAAACATGTCTGGTCTCCTCTGTTTATTTCTTGATTTGCTCAAAAAGTAAAACAGTAAAAAAAGTAAAACAAAAAGTAAAATAAACTGCTTTAGTCAGAAAACCCCACACTGTTGGCTTTACAGTGGGAAAACATATCTTCATTACATTTTAGTTTCTTACATTTTTCTGCTTCGGTTTTGAGTAAAAATACTGATATGTTTTTGTAAACCTAAAAAAATATATATGTTTTGTTGAGTTTAGTGAATTATTTTTGTGATCTTTTCAGTTTTAGCAACAGCTACTCATCCTGGGTCTCACATTTACCGGAGAGGAAACAGTACAATGTATTAAATCCACTATATAATACAATAGTGCATTATAAAATGAGGGAAAATTAAAAAAAAAAAACTGTAAAAAAGGGAAGAAATAAAAAAAAGAAAAAACAAATAAATGAATACCATTAAAGAGTTGTCTGTCATTTGTAGTTGCTTATATATACTTACTAAAATAAAAACATTCATACTTGTGCGGGTCATGTTCTCCAGACAAGGTTTCTTTGATTTGATTTGTTTGGACTTTGCAGGCCCTTCTCTCTGCTCATGATACGGTGGCCCAGAGGGACTTTGAGCCAGTGCTGCCACCGTTGCCAGACGACCTGCCAGATGATGAGGAAGCCACAAGAATTGTCTGTCTGGTCAAAAACAATCAGCCCCTGGTGAGCTACACTGCGACTGCTTCCTCATTAGGCATCAAATCAGGAAAAAAAAAAAAACCCTGCAAATTCTGTTTGGTTTGTGCTCATATTTGCTCATATTTGGTGGGTTGTTGGTGACCTGAAAATCAAGACCACATTTTGATGGGTTAACCCTCCTTTGTACATATTGAATTTTATATTTGTTAATCCCTAATCACACAAACGGTTTGTTGAGATTAGGGGAAACCCATCAGACAAACTTCATCGTACATAAAAAATGGTTTCCAAACATAAATTCTAACCACAGCAAAACTAAATACATTCTGATTCAAGGCCATTATACTAATTTCTGTATGTTGTCCTTGTTTGGAACTAGTTTTACCTTTATATTAATAATTACCGTCTTCCTCTTTGTCTCAAAAATTATTTTTTTATCTACTCAGCCTATGTTACCAGAAATACACACACACCTTGATCTTGTATTAAGACCTGTATACAAATGTTTCCTTTACTGTGTACTCATGAGTTTAACTTAAACTACATAAACTGCATTTTATGTAACTGTCTGACAGTCATAAAGAAGGATGATGAAGGGTTTTTGAGCAGGGTTTCTGTTTCTGTCAATGTGTGTAAGTCAAATATTCAAAGTCGAATATTTTTCCTCTACCTTTGAGGGACTCTCTTGTCTCACAGTTTTGCAACTATAAGAGAGTTGAGCCTCACAGCGCTTCCACTCACTAATGCAAAAGCCCCATGAGGAGACCATGAATCGTGACCATGAACCCATGAATCGGCAGAGGCCTCACCGATCCATGCTGCTCGCAACCAAAAGTGGAAATGGTTGATCTTGGTAAAGCATTCGGAGAGGCAGCTTCCCTCCAGATAATTTACCATGTCACACAGCAAGGCCTTGGCCATCTCATCCATTTCACTATAAGCCGACAAGTAAATGTGGGCTGTATTGTAGGAAGCCAGTAAGTCAGCGTAGAGCCTGTTACACCAAAGTCTAAATAGAGTCTTTTTGTGCATATCTATGATGATTATATATGATGTAGTACATTAACAACATGGTAATAACATGATAATTCCTTTTCACTTGCATTGCATCATTTCTAATGTCGTTTTCAGCTTGGACAGAACAACGATCATGATAAAGTACCATGTTATTTCCCAAGTAATATCAAGGTAATGAAATTACTATTATTAATATAATGGGCAATGGTCTGTATTTACGTAGCACTTAACAAGGTTTGATGACCACTCAGAGTTGCTTTGCCCCTTCGGTTTTGCTGTTCACCCATTCACACCCATTCACCCACAAATCCATACAGTGCATCAACATGCAGGGTTTGTCCATTCGCATGCTGCCTGCACAGTCTTCAGCATGTAGACTAGTGAAGGAAGGGAACCCTTCACCTTGTGCATGAACGTCCCACTGAACCAGTGTTATGTGTAGTACCTTCACGTGCAGTTTTTTTCTAATACCTACCATGTAGTTGGAGTGGAAGTTCGTCCTACCAGGCTAGTACAAAAAATAACGTGGTATTACAATAATCACGCTTCACTATTTTGAAAGTTTTGCTATACTATTGCCATTTTAGAGATTTATCAGCCTAATCCTTATGGGCTGATGCGATCTCAAACATTACATTTTCATTGGGTACAGACCACAAACTGAACTGAAAGAGAGTAAATATTGAAATATTGTTATTCAAACATTATTAACAAATAAATGATGTGTCCAGTGTTGGACCAGGTCTCGTTCGTGACTCAGTGTACTGTACCCTACTGCTCTAGCATGCGTGAGACTACCTTCGGCCTCTGAAGCCCTCACATCCGCGCAGCTCTCCCCTGTATCCTCACTGTGTCACAGAGATGCCACCTGGGAAGCTCGCCAAGCCGGAGGCTCTGGATGAGCTCAGGACCGCCGTGCAAATGGCCGCCAAGCTCCATGGTGAGCAGCACCGAGAAGGTCAAGCTCCTGAAGGAGAAGATGGAGCTATACGCCGACCAACAGCCTTGACGAGCCCAAGCAAGAACGGTGGTAACTTAAAGCAGTGGAAGAAGAAAAAAGAAGAGGAAGGCATGAAAGACACTGTACAATATCTCTTTGGCTCCTTATAAGCGTCTCTGCAGAGTGGCTGACTTCTAAACGCACAGTGAGCAGAAGTTGACATTTCCGTTGGATCGTTTCCATCGTCTTGTGGACCCTTACATTGTCTAATTTATTTCCACTCCTGCTTTCCTTTCCCCGACCATGTCAGACACCCGGAGCCTTCATCAAAAGAATGTCACGTCTTGTCATTTCTTTGCACATACTCTATTGGTTTTATTTGTCCCTGTTTGTCTAACTGACTGGCTCACATTACAGTCAGTCTGTTTATTCTGTGTGTTTTGTCTCTTTTTGTTCCAGGGAGCAACTATAAAGAGGAACGAGGTCACAGGAGAGATATCCATTGCTCGGGTGATTCATGGAGGGCTGGCTGATAGAAGTGGTGAGAGTAGTTTTTATGTTGTTGAATTCACTGTATTCTTAAGATATGTACTATTGAGAATTTGAATATTAAAATAGCTTAATTTCAGCTATAAAATATAGGGGATTCTGCAAATTAAACAAATGATTAACTTACTACTAGAAGTCTTAAATCCTGATCAAAGTTCAGCAATGGTCGGGTCATGGCACTTAAAATCTACTTTTTGGTCTTTTGGCAGTTGGGATCCATAATATTGTATCACTGCCACCTTCTTTCCTTTTTCTTCTTCATACAACCATGAGATGAAGCTCTAATTGCAAGAAAGGATGAAGCTCTAATTGCAAGAAAGTCATCGCTTGAGACTGTTATTATTTGTTTCCGGTTCAATATGGACATATTTTTTACCTTCTAAGTCTTGGTTTCATACTGAGAGAAGCACTTAAAAATGGATAATACAAGAGGAAATGTGCTTTTTTTCAGTTTTATTTGTTTTTGGGTGTGTACTTGTATTAGTTGTCTGGTTCTAATGGGGCAATGTCACGTATCATAAACTAAGAATGAGGCAGTGCAATACAAAAAGGCACGTTGTCAAGCTCATCCTGAGTTGAATTCCAAAGAGAAGAGGTGCGTTTTCAGGAAGAACTTAAATGTGTCAGTGGTCTGCACTGCTCTTACATGATAAGGAAAACTTGCTTGGCTGAGGTTAGGGTTAAATTAAGGTTAGGGTTAGGACGGGGTTTGATTAAGTTTAAGGTTAGGGCACTAGTAATTATGGTTATGGTTAGAGTCAATCTCCAGAAAATGCAGTGTCCTCTGAAGTCATGGAGTGTTCATGTGTAAAGTCATCTATGTGTGTTTATGTGTAGGTCTGCTCCACGCTGGAGACCGTATCATAGAGGTGAATGGTTTTCCTGTAGATGGAATGGAGCCAGAACAAGTTATCCAAGTTGTGGTATGTCACTGTTTTCCGAATTCAACCTAACTCCTCCACTGAAGTTGTGTAAAATCAGAGTGCCTGTTTTGTACATCTATTATCCAGCAAGCCAGACCACAAGGCACCATTATGTTCAAGGTTGTTCCCATCACAGAAAGGCCGATCCACAACCAGACGATGGTAAATCCTCATCTTTACCCACTTCATACTTTTGAGTCCTTCTTTTCCCCTTCATAAAATGTCCATGATCTAATTTGTCCCACGTTAGCTCTACGTCCGGGCTATGGTCGACTACACCCCTCAGCAGGACCCCACCATCCCCTGCGCTGACGCAGGTATGAGCTTCCGAAGAGGCGACATCCTTGAGATCGTGGACCAGACGGACGCCCTCTGGTGGCAGGCAAAGAAACTGCCAAGCAACACAGCCTGCGCGGGCCTGATACCGTCCACCAACCTGCTGAAACGGTCAGTAGTCAAGTAGTCATTTTTATGTGGCATATTTTGCTAGTTTTATTAAGGGCTATATATATTTGGGATCTCACTGTGTGTTGAGATGATTTTCTGTCACATTCCGATTCTTATTGATGACATTGTCCGCCAGGAAGCAGAGGGAGTTCTGGTGGTCTCCGCCTTATCAGCCCCAAACCTGCTCTCAGACCTGTAAGTTCATCCACATTTTCTTTTCTCTTCAACTGCGAACAAACATCCAAACTGCGTTTCACAAGTGATGATCCCTGTCTCACAGTTTTTTTGTTGTGTTTTATTCACGCTTACTGAAGTGAGCACGGTGGAGGGTAAGGACAGTCGTCACTGAAAAAACTTTTTTGGTTTTTTTACATGTTCTGTTTCACATGTGATTGTTTTTTTTTCCCGCTCACAGAAGAAGACATGATGGCCATTGATGAGAAATGTGTTGAAGCAGGTAACGTCCAGTACTGGGGCACTGAGTAATGCAGGGGTGGCAAGCGGCATATAAATCACGGACTGTGGTAGCCCGAAGAATACTTGTGTGTGCATCAACATACGATCGATTTGCTGCTTTTTATTTTGTAATTAATTTAATTACAAAATTTCAGTGTTATAAATAAATAACCCAAGTCATCACGTCATAGTGGCACCATAATCTTTGTTATTTATTTGTGCGACCAAAAATGTAATAACAAGGCACAATACAAAATAACACATTGCGCATACACTAACAATATAAAGTGCCAACAAAATAACAAAGAAGATAAAATAAATTACTTCAAAAATGTCAACAAATTAAAATAAAATCAATAGCCCCCTAACCCAACCCATGCAGATAGCATGGCAGTGCAGCAAGCAGGGTGGCCAATCAGATTTTAGGGGTGGCACGTGCCACCCCTAGACACGCCCATGGTAGCATCTCCTGTCATTTAAAGCTTTTTATTGGCCCTTCTGCACAGCAGCCATTCTGACATGTTTTAGCGGGAAAAAACACACATTTCACTGACCACTTTAATCATTACATTAGATCATTTAAAAGAACGTGATTTTCTGACTGCCACCTTTCCAAACGGCTGCTGTGTATTCAGAATCTTTTCCACACAAACGTTTGGCGTGTCCTTGCCGCGTTGTGATTAATTTCCTCCTATGTGTGTTTTTCTTTCTGACAGACGAGGAGGCATTTGAATCTGGTAGGTAAGTCTTTGTTGATTTAATCTGGCCTCAGTCCGAGATTAGTGTCAGAAATTATGATTTGCATTTGCACCCTATGTTGAGTCCTTCGCCTTAACTTGTGGTTGTTTTCCAAATCCTTTTGCTTTCCGATGGTGGGAATGTCAGAGGAGCTCAGAGAAGGTGAGGAAATACTTTTCTTTGAATCTGCCTCTTGTCTTTCTTTCTTTCTATTTTCAACTATCCCATTTTTCATCTGTAATTCTTATTTCTACTCCCCCCCCCCCCAAAAAAAAAAAAAAAAAAAAACAGAGGATGATTTCAGCAGCAACTCAGAAGGGATTTACTTGGGTAAGTGTTTGAATAAAATATATACCTCATCTTCACATTGCAAATATTTCATTTTTCCTCTTCACGCACCAACGCAGCTGGTTTCCGGTGCAGCATGCGTCTGTGTAGGCGGCGCTCTCACAGCCACGCCTGCTGCCCCGGCAGCTGCCACAGCGCCCTCTACAGCCCCTACGAGGAAGTGGTTCTCTACCAGCGCCACCCACAGGACACGCACCGCCTCATCGCCCTCTTAGGTACAGCAAGCATTTGAATGTGACTTCCTACTGGTTTTATTTTGAACAGCGAAGGAAAAACAAACGGAGTCAGGTGGTTACAATAAGTTAAGGGCAACATAAACGTATATATATATATACATAATGTCTTCAAATCAGTGTGATGATGATGATGTTTTCTTTCGTTCTCAGGTCCACCTGGTGTGGGTGTGAATGAACTTCGGAGGCGTTTAATTGAAATGAACCCCACCCTCTTTCAGGGAGCTGTACCTCGTACGTATTAAAGATATGTTACCAAGGCCGGTCCTATGCATTTGGTTGTCCTAGGTAAATTTGATGGCCCCCTCCCGTCTCCTCCTTGTTCTTCAAAAACTATTTTTCTTTTTGAAAGATTTCTAAAATATATACACTACAAGTCAAATGTTTGGTCCAAACTTTTGACTTGTAGTGTATGTTTTCAACTTTTTATGACAGGTGGTGTCGTAAATTTATCAAACACTGTATCTACAGTATGTTTTCTCTCTCTGTGGTTGCCTGGCACCACTCTAGTAAATGGCTCCCTATGTGACTGCCTATATGGTCTATGCCTAGAGCCAGCTCTGTTTATTATAATATGTATAGTATGTTTTCATTTTATTATTTCACACTGAAATAAAAGGTAATATATATATAAACTTTCCCACTTTCTTGGAGCACAAGGTTTTTTTTTTTTATGTGAAAGATAATCTTCATAAACAAAAACACAGTAGTATGAAATATTTATAAAAAGTGTGAGTAATGCACTATATATATATATATAAATATATATATATTTATTTATTTTTTAATCAGACACTACAAGAACACCCAAAGGATACGAGGAATCTGGCAGAGAATATTTCTTCACCAGCCAAGAAATCTTCAACAACATGGTTTATAACAACAGGTACAACGGTCTCTGCTGTGAATTTTTGATGCATAATAATGGATGAACAGCATAATGGATGAGTGACATTCATTCATATGTTACCATAGAATCAAAAATTAAAAGGTAAAAGATGTCATGGGCCACGGTCGCATCAAATCAGTTGGAGGGCTGTTTGCGGCCTAGAGTTTAGACCTCTGGTCTTTTTTTATTGGCCTTTCTGATCTTCTTCCTGTTATTATATATAATTATTGCGATATAACATTTTATGTACTGCAATTATACAAAATGTATTTTTAAATGTCCTAGATTTGTATTGTGTCCTGGCCTTTCAAAGCACAAAATTGATTAATTTACTTTGGCTTACTATGGCTGAATTAAAAGCACAAATGAATTTTGTTCATGGATTGTTTAGGAAAGGCATGGTGTTGTGTGTAAAATCGCCTGAAATGATAAAACCCCTGTCTTTGCACATTATATTATATGTAATTGTAACTTGTTCGACAGGTTTCTTGAGTACGGCGAGTATAAAGGGAATCAGTACGGCACCAGCATCAGCTCTGTCAAGAATGTTTTAAACAGCGGAAAGATCTGCGTCATTGACATTGAGCCAAATGTAACTAAAATTAAAATCATTCTGTGAAACGATGAATTGAGTTAAAACATCACCACTACCTGCTTTTTAAAAAAACAGCTTTTAACTTTGATAAGTTTGATTTCTTTGTATAGGCCATTCAGGCAGTAAGGGCCCATGAATTGAAGGCCTACATCATCTATGTGAAGCCTCCACCTCTGGAGCGCCTCCTGGAGACCAGGCAGGATTCCTACATCACCACCAACTACTACGTCAACAGGCCATTCAAAGTAAGCTCTGTCATGGGCATATTTTCAACAGTGTTTCCAAGAAAACTTCCAATGATTGTTATGTCAATGTTTTTTTGTTTTTTTTTAGTGTATTTTGATTTTGCAGAAAATCCATCTTGCAAATGATTCTCTTGTGAAAGAAAAACAAAAATACTTAACTGAAGCCAGCACAAGTTCACTGGGATGGCCACTGCTTCCCAAAATATTTTTATTAGTTGATATTATAATATGAGACTAAAATTGGTATTATGCCGAATGTAAATAAAATACTGGCATAAAAATTTAATTTAATTTATATTTTCAAAGCTTAAATTTAAGACGTTTTAGTCCATATGAAGCAGGAATCATGATAATTTGTGAACAACAGAGTGAAGACTTCCAGGAGATGGAAGAAGCAGCCCATAAGATGGAATCCCAATTCTGGCAGTTTTTCGACCATGTGATTGTCAATGACGAGCTGCAGGTCTCCTGCGTCCAGCTGCTGTCTGCAGTGAAGAAGGCACAGGACGGGCCACAGTGGGTCCCTGCCAGCTGGATACGACCCAGCACCACAGAGTCTTAAGAGGGAACAGAGGAGAAAACAACAGGGATTTGACCCCTCTTTTATTATTATGGCAGCAAATTTGGTGCCATAATACTGAAGTCACTTTGTTCATGTCTAATGCCTCATTTGTACTAAGGAGAAGCTCATAAGAAAAAAATCTAAATGCAACGTAATTTAGTCTTGGTGCTTCTTAAGTTGTTTGACATATCCAGATGATGCTGGACTGAAGTCCTATCACAATGTTTGTTCCTATTTTTTTCTATTTTATTCATAGCAAAACTAACTATTGTAACAGTCCCAGGCCTACGCACGTCCTCATATGTGGTAACGCCTGCACCTTAATTATTCTATTCTGCCTTGCCCCTTTTGTTCTGCTCATAACCTTTTCCATCTAGTTTCATGTTGCTTCTCTTTCTCCTCAGGAGCACTAAGTTGTAATAGTGCTACTGTCTTTAGACAATTACTATACTATTTTTACAACCAAGGATGCTTTTCTCAGTGTTTATGGAACTGCAATAGTTTACTGTTTAATTTGAAGAACACTTGTCATTTTGTTGCCCTGCTGTTACACTGTTACAAAGACCAGCAATAAATATAAATAAATCAATGTTTGCACACCAGAAACCATTTTTAAATGTTTTGTTGTTTGTTTGTTCTGTCAATATGTTGGCATCTCTAATTTCTTTTGCTTTAGAAAACCATGTGTTATCTTTTTAAAATGCAAAAAAAAAAAAAAAAAAAAAAAAAAAGTACAGCAAAAAAAAAAAAAAAAAAAGACAAAGCAAAGCAATGGTAATAAAATATATAATAAAAATTATACATTTGTGTTTAAACGAATTTACTTCGTTTGGGAAATCGACCCTTGTCTTGTATGGGAACCTCATAGTTAAACGTCCTTGTAGGAACTTTTATTTTGAAGAAGCAGGAACAAAGTGTTTCCTGAAATACGTCCGAGTAGCTGTTTCCGTTTGCAGCGCGAACGAAAAAAAATATGTTATCCGGTTTTACACGCTAATATACTAAATAACTCAACATTATTTGTTATCTGTATGGACATTTAAAGTCACGCTTTTAAGGAAATTCCAGTTATGGATACAGGAGGCTGTCAGGTAACCAATGTTTATATTTCCGGAGCCTATGAACCACTATGTTTTTGTTTTTTGTTTTTTTTAATTCATTGTTGTTTCATTTAATCAACATCAACTAAAAGTTCTACATATAGTATATAATTTCCACATTAAAGAATTTGGCATTTAAATGTAACTTGTACAACGCTCATATTCCATGTTATTATTTTTACAATAGGAAATACGACCCAGGGAGCTCCCGCCTCTTCCACCGGTTTGTCCTTGTTTTTTTACAGTTATTTAAAGAGACTGTTGTGCTGTATTGTTGTAAATAATGTTTTGCATCAAACAGTAGCAAAAAATAGCAGTCCCAGTTATACCCATACATCCTTTGAATATGTGGACACTTTCATCTAAGGAAATCACGACCTTCTCTTTTCTATTTAAATGTAATCTCTTGAATGCTGAATTAGTTAATTATAAAGAATTTCACCATATACTATGCATATAGAAATACCTAATGATAGTTAATAACAATGTTTTAGATACTGATATACATGTATATCCTGATGTAGCAATCAAGAAAAAACAATGAGTCATGCAATACTTTAGACAAGACGCACTTGTTCACAGTTTTTGATTAGTCTTATTTATTTATTTTTTTTTGAAACAGTATTATGAACAATAAATCAATCACAATTGATTTCAATTAAAAAAAAAGTGTAAATGATGAGAATAGCTGACTCCCTGTTATATCTGTGTAAAACACAGCTCACCTCCAAAATATTACTTTTTTTTACTCCTCGATTATCACCCATCGAAAACATCTTGAAAGATGTAGAATAAGTTGTCTGTGCTTTTAGGGACAATATAAAGCATACTATCATTTGTCACCAAGGTTAAACCAGATCCCAGACACACACTGTTTGAAAGAAAAGCTCTGACCTCTGCACTGAGTAATCCTCTGCATGAACACAGAATTAGCTGAGGATTTAACAGGCAGAATGTTACGCGTAGCTTCGCTTCACTCTTACTTGCTTATTGTGTGAGTAGACCAGAAAAAAAATGGTAAGGTTTTATTTAGCTGCCTTATCTTTACTTACAGGAAGAAAAAAAACTGTTCCACTATTATGGGAGATTTATGAGAGTGTAAAAATGTAGGTCTAAATTGTAAATTATCTTCATTTACAACTGGGCTCTTTGTATTCAAGGTGATGTAATTTGTTAATGTCTTTACTCTTAGTTGATATATCCTGATGCTTCCTTATCCAATTTCACCAATGGTTACGTGTGTGATTTGTTAGTGTGTTTTCAATGTTCTCTGTATAGTTATATTCAGTCAGGTGATAAGATTGAGTGGTGAGAAGAGAACTAAATTTACTCTGTTTCTTTCCTTTCCTATAATATATGTTGACAGACAGTATCTGCAATCAGCCTCTTCCCAAGTGTTGCATGTGCCAGTGGAAATCAATAAAAATCTAGGTTTTGTTCACATTTAAAACTAATTGTTAAAAGATATTCTGGGAAACAATTAAGTTGCTTGACTCCATTTACAAAGTTCCAAAGAATAGAAATAATATAAGGATCAATAAAAAAAATAATGATAAGAAATAAGAAAATATTGTGTTAGCTCTATGATAAACATTTTTAATATCTTTATTTGAATCTACATATTTTATGCAGGTAAAGGTCTTTTTTTTTAATAGTATTATGAGTTGTGATTATAATATAAAATTTAAAATTAATACTGTGGTTATTTGTTATTTTCAGATATTTTTTGTCCTTTGGTCTTAATTAATTATTAAATCTGAACTGTGTGATTTTGCAAAGTCTTAAATTTACTTCAAATGCAGCAGAACTCATTGGTCAGATGTAATTGAGGCATGGCTGATTTTGTCTTTTCAGCGTGGTCAGCGAACCCTTCCCACATTGCCCAGGTAGGTTTAATGTGTTTGTTTGTGACAATGATTTCGATATAAGTGTGTATTCACCTACAGTATTCATGCAGGACTTTGCCTATTCTCTTTTGTTTTTGTTGCATGCAACACAAAGTCAAGACACAGCTGGTGAGTGAGGATGTTTAGAAAATATTTTGATGACGTTTATAATGCGTCCTTCTTTACTTTTCTACTAAAGCATGTTTTGTTTTCTTGTGCTGCAGAAGAGGCACCACCGAGACACAGGAAGAAGAGAGTGAGAAAGGAGAACAGTGGAGTTGATGATGTGGATGGTGAGATGTCCTAATTAACTGAACTTAATTGTTATTTTTTAGTGGCCAGTCCAACTAAGCATAAAAACTCTTTTAGGGATTTTTTTTGCTACTCTTTGTTGCTGAAAATGTGATTGAAATGTTTCTGAACAATTGAATGTTACTTAAAAGCAGAAATTTTATATATTTTAGTATAGTATATTTATTATATAGTATGGTAGATTTTTATTATATAGTATTTGTCCATATAGAAACTGTAGAAAACACTTCTTTTAATCCAATCCAATCCAATTCAACTTTACTTATAAAGCAGTTTAAAAACAACACAGTTAACCAAAGTGCTGTACACATATATGAGAACAAATACAAAAGTAAAGCAGTAAAAAGACAGTAAAACAACAAACCAGTAAAAGTAAACATCTCAAACTGAATTAAAAAACCAAAGAGAAAAAATGCACTTTAAGAGAGGACTTGAAAGCAGAAAGTGAGTCGGCCAGCCTGATGTACAAAGGCAGATCATTGCACAGTTTCAGGGCAGCAACAGAAAATGCGTGGTCACCTCTGAGCTTCCTGTTTGTCTTAGGGACAACTAAAAGTGACTGATCTGCAGACCTGAGAGAGCGCGAGGGAGCGTACGACTGAAGCTGGTCAGAGAGATACTTAGGGCCAAGACCATGAACATGACCTTTAAAACAAATAAAAGGATTTTAAAATCAATCCTAAATCGAACCGGGAGCCAATGAAGTGAAGCTAAAATTGGAGTAATGTGATCTTGTTTCTTTGCACCACTTAAAAGCCGAGCAGCATTTTTAACCAACTGTAGTCAAGCGAGTGATGTTTTAACATTTTTGCTGTCCTTTCTACTTTCTCGCCAAAATCAAGTTCATGATCCATTTCCAGCAAACAAAGGGTTTGAATCACAAACTGAAAAAACGAAAAAACATTCGTTGACATAATTGTTTCCTCCATCATTGCTTTTTAGATCAGCGGATCAAGATGGGAGGTCTGGGCAGCAGGAGAACATCTGAGGTTGGAGAGCAGCTTTCCCCAGAACCCACACCAGAAGCACCTCCACAGAGGAGGAAGAAGAAAAAGAAAACACCTACCATTGGTAAAACGAGACCTCATAGTCCTCCTGTATTCATGAAGGGTTTTCCAGCATGATAAGAAAGTTATTGTAAAAACTATATATAATAAAAAAAATGTCATGCTAACATGACATTTAAAGATATTCATGTTTGTGTCTGGATTTCAGATCCTGAAGATGACCAGGCTGACCTAGTGAATGGAGATGCAGATCAGATCACAGATGGTGAGGAGGTAGTCAAGAAACCCAAACGGAAAAAGTAAGAGACACTGAAAACAAAATTGGTACAATTACAAGACTTATTATAGCACTGCATTTTATATCAACTCTACATGGATGACTACATCTATTTTTTTGTTAATCAGTTATTTGATCAGTTGGAAATTTTTGCATATTTTACAATCATTTTGGACCAAGAAATCCATAGATTTGTACATTATCAAATTTTTGGCATTTTTGCTTGAAAACAATTATCTGATTATTTGTGAAGTTTCTGTTGATATATTAAAAATTGCACATCTTACTTAAGAAAACCTGAAGAGTCAGAACAAACGGTACTCTCATGTGAACTGTAGAAATATGTGTCTACAAATATTTTTGTATTTCAGATTGTAAAAATTTAAATTTGTACATTTTTACAGTCCACGTTGCATTTTTTTAACTAACCTTTATTGCAATTTTAGGAAGCTAAAAGTCGCTGTGGCACAGCATCCTGAGGTAGAATTAGAAGACATAGAGGAGGATGATATTATCACTGACACCCCTCCTCCATCCTCCCAGCACTCTCTGTTCTCAGCCCCACAGGGTCAAAGCCAGCCAGTTGGGAAAGTCTTTGTTGAGAGAAACAGTAAGTGACAAGCAATGCTGAAGATGTGGCCAAGGCTGTTAAATTCAAAGTTGTTGTATTTAACTGCGTGTGTGTGCGCACACGTGTGCAGAGTGTTTCCAGGCTGTGGAACGCTCAGACTGGAGGAAGACCAGTGACCAGATAGATAAGGTGACGGACTTCCAGCACATGCAGCCTCCGTGGAACACCAGAGATGTATCTGTCAGAGTGCACAGAGGCTTCAGGTAACTAGAACATTTACATAAGAGCATCATGCCATCTCTCCATTGCCATTTTAACATCTCTCATGTCTGCTATATCTGCTTCAGAGAGTTTGGTCTCATCTGTCAAGGCTTCCTGGCAGGTCTTTCCATGTGGAATACCGTGGTGCTGTACTTGTGGGCCGGGCAACACATCACTGCTCTATCTAACCTGCTGGAGCAGTACCACAGCCTTTCTTACCCCTACCAGTCACTGATTTACATGCTGCTTGCCATCAGCACTGTGGCTGCCTTTGACAGGTGAGGATTTAGAATGGCTCCACACCACTTCAAGCCATCAGAGTTTACTGCACACTTAAAATCCACAGAGATGGATCATTATATTGCAGAACCTGACAGACTGAATAATGCCCCCTGCTGCTTTTTACGAGTATGGAAACAACCAAAGTGGAATATTATTACATCTTTCTGTTAAACGTTTCCTCATCCTACTGAACGCTTAAACATTGCAATAAAAGAACGTGAAATAAGCAAGATATTAAAGTTCCTTGGTGTTGGGTTCTGTACCTGATATGAAGTGATCACTCCTTAAGTGGAATCCTTGTCACCCCCTGGATTTAACTAAGCAATAGGATAATTACTGCGTGGGCGATTATCTTTCAGCTGGCAACAAGTTATTTAACCCCAACTGATGCAATGAGTAGCTTCTCATTTCTTAAACAACCATGTAGAAAGACACATCCTGTGGTCATGGAAAAGATGTTAGTCTGTTTGAGAAGGGTCAAATCATTGGCATGCATCAGGCAGAGAAAACATCTAAGGAGATTGTAGACACTACTAAAATTGGGTTAACAACTGTCCAACACATTAAAAACTGGAAGGATAGTGGTGAAGCATCGTCTTTGAGGAAGAAATGAAGTCAGAAAAAATCCTGCATGATCGTGATCGGTTATCGGAGCATTTCCACACACACAATGTGAAGGGAACTAAGAAAACCACTACTCGGTGAGGACAATAGTAAAAAGGTTTCAGTTTGCTAGGGAGCATAAAGATTGGAGCAATGGAAGAAAGTCCAGACCTTAACCCCATTGAGAATCTTTGGGATGTGCTGGAGAAGGCTTTGTGCAGTGGTCTGACTCTCCTATCATCACTACAACGTCTTGATTAAAAAAACTGGACAGAAATAAATCTTGTTACATTGCAGAAGCTTATCGAAAACAATGGGGTGTTTTTCTTTGGCCGGGCAGTGTAATTCAGTACTCTCCCTTTGTTTGACTCTGACTATTTTGGTTTTCTGGGGCACAACAGCTATCCACCGTCTTCACTTTTAATGAAAACAGCTGGTGAACTAAGCTGTACCTTTTAATCACACAACAGAAACCGGAGGAAATGTAATAGGAATCTCTGACATTTCCTTAACTGCTTACTGTTGGATTGTCTTGTGCTGCTTTGTGCTGTGTTTAATCGTACTTCCCAAACATGAAAGAGAAACACTAAAATCTTTGTTCTGTCATGCACATTTTGTGTAAACATTCTGCTCCTCAGAGTGAATCTGGCCAAAGGCTTCATGGCTCTGCGGAAGTTTATCACATTGGACCCCCTTGCTCTCGCTGTGTTTTGTGAGTCCACAATAAACTTTTTTTTTTTTTTTTTTAATAGAATGTGCTTGATTTCACGTGGTGTATTCCCCTTGCTTGTGTAGTGTATTCCTCAGCACTGGTACTCTGTTTGAGCCAGCAGATGACAGCTGATCGGATCAACCTCTACCCATCCTTTAATACAACGTTATGGTGAGCTCACTGTAACCATTTTAATGCTTGGTTTTTATACTTTTTGTGAAGCCAGGATATGAAACCTGATCTTTTTTCCTTTTTTTTTCTCTAGGCCTCCAGGGTCAGAGCACCAAATCCTCCACCCATGGATGACAGTCAACCTGGTGGTGGCACTGCTAGTTGGCCTGGCCTGGGTCTTAATCGCCACACGACCTGATACTGACTACACTGAGGGTAAGAGACAATAATCTGCATTTGTGCTCATGTTTTTAATTTAAAAAAAAAATCTTAATTTTACAGTTTTGTTCTTTTTCCTCAGATAATCTGATGACCATGGAGATTGAGCTGCCCAAACCAGAGGAAAAATCTGAAATGACTGCCTGAGGAACTTCAGCTCTGTTGTTATTTTGCACATATAAAATATTTGCACATTCTGGAGTTTTCTGGAGTTAAATCTGACTGTGTTGTTTAGTATGTTCATATTTGTAAATTACTGTATAGTCAGGGTTTTATTCACCAAATCCAACAAATTATGGTGTGACCAGCCTGAGTCTGTCACTCTAAACTCTAAACTCAGCTTTATTTTTGTAGGTACAATAATTATACTTTGTTGAAATAGATGAAATTCTAGTCATGTGACATGTTGAGTGTGTTTGATGTTTTGATTTTTGTATTATTTTAAGTGAGGAAATTATTTTTCACAAAAGTTCAAATAAAATTAAGTAAAAACAATACATATTACCATCAGTATATTATTAAATAAAGTCCATAATTTCCCCTCTTCTCCACCACCATTACATTACCTCTTGACCCCTGTCACCAGGACCAAGCACCGAACCTTAGGGGACAGAACCTTCTCCGCTGCTGCCCCTATCTTCTGGAACTCCCTCCCACTAAATATAAGAAACTCGGACTCACTACAGACTTTCTAAAACGCAATTCTAGACCAAACTGTTCGAACTGGCATTTACATAGTTAACAGTCCTTGCTTAATATTATTATTATTATTATTATTATTATTATTATTATTATTATTATTATTATTATTATTATTATTATTATTATTATTATTATTATTATTATTATTATTATTATTATTATTATTATTATTATTATTATTATTATTATTATTATTATTATTATTATTATTATTATGCTTACAGTTCATAGTCCCTCTGTGGACGGTAAATTACTAAAGCAGTGTGAGATGTGACAGCTTTGGGTTTACGTTCTGTGTAGTTAATCATTTTCCATTAGTTTGGTCTGCCTGCCCCTCACCTCCAGGCTGTGCAGTAGAACACAGATATCATCTCTCTTTCATGTTTCTGTAGACGTGGTGACTCTGTCTGTCAAGAGTAGGGGGAAATATCGAGTCATTCATAACTAAGAGCTGACAATAGAAACCCGAGCAGTCATGTTGGACTTTGCAATCTTTGCTGTCACGTTTGTCATCATATTAGTCGGTGCTGTTCTCTACTTGTATCCGGTATGTTTCAAGTTAGCTACTTGTTTCGGTTATCCTGCCAGTTTGTTTCCCCAGTCTGCTCTTCTTTCCCGAGCTCGCAAAAAACATCTTTTAGGCCCAATTGAAGAACTTGCGGATTCTTAATGGTCTTCGCTTTCCCTCTCACAAATTTATGTAGAGTGAGCAGCTACCACCGCTGACGCCACTTGTAAGCCGATTTTATCAGCGTAATTAAACCACTGATATGGAGTGCTTCAAGTGGTTTCGTGACAAAATATGGCTGCCGCAATTAGGTTTTTCCAATATGATTCTATGGGACAAAGATTAACAATAAGTTGATTTATGGCTTACATGACAACTCAGTCTGTGTCTGCGCTCCTATGTGGAAACTGCACTTATGCATATATACAAGCATACATCATATACAGATCTTACAAGCAACAAATTTATTATCTTACTTATTGTAATTAACAGTTAATTGAATTTTCTATTTGTAGTCATCCAGAAGAGCCTCTGGCATTCCAGGCCTCAACCCTACAGATGAGAAGTGAGTTGATGTGTTTCACCAGCTGGTATTAAGTTCCCGATATAAACATTTTTAAAAAGTCTATGATTGAAATTCTAACATTTTTTCACATTTTGGAGTTAATCACCAGGTGCCACATCCCATTTACTGGGCTGAGTGAATAAAATGGCTGTTCAGGATAGATTCACATCCCTTGTTATTTGCTCTGTCAGGGATGGAAACCTGCAGGACATTGTGAACAGAGGCAGTCTGCATGAGTTCCTTGTCAGTCTGCATCAGGAGTTTGGATCTGTGGCATCATTCTGGTTCGGCAGTCGTCCAGTGGTCAGCCTGGGCTGTGTGGAGCAGCTACGTCAGCACATCAACCCCAACCACACCAGTAGGTCCACAGCAAGAAGAAATTATGCACTTTGAGTCTTCAAACGTCTCTGAACCAAAACAACCTGCTCTTTGCTCCCGTCAGCTGACTCCTTTGAGACAATGCTGAAGTCACTGCTAGGATACCAGTCAGGGATCGGAAGTGGGGTCAGTGAAACAGTGATAAGAAAAAAGGTGTATGAGAGCGCCATCAACAGTTCACTGAAGAACAACTTTGCTGTTGTGCTCAAGGTTTGTGCAGCAGATTAATGCATGGAACAGAAGTATCAAGCAATACAAACTTATCCTCTGTAATCATCTTTTGTTTTTCAGCTTGTGGAGGAGCTTGTCGATAAGTGGAAGTCATTCCCAGAGGACCAGCATATCCCACTCTGTGCTCACCTGCTGGGCCTGGCCATGAAGACTGTCACCCAGCTGGCCCTTGGTGAGCACTTCAAAGATGACACAGCGGTCATCTCCTTCCGCAAAAACCATGATGCGGTGAGGCAACACCTCAAACATCACCATGGTCTTCCACATTCTTTAATACATTTTTTTATAATCATCTGTTTTTTACTAACTACACTGGCAGAAAACAGGTCATGTCATAGAATAAAAAACATCTACACTTATATAGGTTGCAGATCTTGGGGTGTAAAAATGTTTTGTAAATCTGTTTTTAACACTGTAAATGTTCCGCTGGAATGGGTCAACTTTATTTATCATTCTTATCCTCTAATTTACATTGACACCACCAGATCTGGTCAGAAATCGGAAAAGGCTACTTGGACGGTTCTCTTGAAAAGAGCGCCAGCAGAAAAGGACACTATGAGAAGGGTGAGAGATGTTTATATTTTTATGTTTCTCTGCAAAGTATTAAGGGAGTGTGGGGGAAAACACAGGTGAGTCGGGGTATTTTTGTCTTAAGCATTTGTTTTCCTTCATGCCCCTTTAACACCTGCTTTGTGTCTACATGTGGGAAGAGCAGTGGGTCTCTGATCCTGAAAAAAATGGAGGAAAAGTTTGCTAAAGCTCAGCTATGATCTGCTTGTACTGCTGCGTGATAGGCAGCTAGCAAACGAGACTGAGAACAGACATGTACAACTCATCCAGTGTTAGCATCGCAATCAGTGAGTTCCCTGCCGAGGCCATATGGTTCAAGCACATAGCTAGCAATTTGTGGATGCTGTCCGAAGCAATGTCAGCAGAAGTGAGACTTAAAATGTAGACTTTTTTCAGAAATGAAAAAATAAAAAGTGTAATTATTGTATATTTAAATATTTTTCCCTTGGAGTTCAGCTCTGTCAGAAATGGAGGCTGTGCTGCTGTCACTGGTGAAGGAGAGAAAAGCCCAGAGGAAGCAGACAGTGTTTGTTGATGGTCTCCTTCAGTCCAGCCTCACAGAGCGACAGGTGAGTTCTGATGAGGCCAACTTAGCTTAAAACCTTAACAATAACTGAAGTGAAGAAGTTGTGAGGTGAGTTTTGTTTTTTGTTTCAGATCATGGAGGACTGCATGGTTTTCTCATTGGCTGGATGCGTCATCACTGCCAACTGTAAGTGACGGCTATCAAAAAAAAAAAAATTCTCACAATTAGTCGAATAATAACTGAATTAAGACTGCAACAAGCAATCATATTTCTGTTATCTTTTAATTGCAGATGCATCAGAATTTTGAGAGAGACCTTGTTTTGGATGTATACAGTTGACATTTCTGCCTAAAATTATCCAAATTATTTATTGATTAAATCCATCTTATTATTAAATGCAGAATTGTATCTATTGTGGTGAATTTTTTATTAAATTTGCATTTGAATTTTTCTAGTAATTATTTTAATATTTGTAGTAGTAGTATATTGTAAAGCAACCAAAGGATCCTCTTCAAAGGGAAATGAATGCTCCTTAGTCAAATAAATCTGTAATGTTTTATGGCAGTGTGCATCTGGGCTCTTCACTTCCTGTCCACCTCAGAGGAAGTTCAGAACAAGTTGTACCAGGAGCTGGAGGAAGTTTTGGGATCTGAACCACTTTCCTTGGACAAGATTTCACAGCTCAGGTAAGATTTTTGAGTCAGATTTAAATCTCCATGGCACATGACATTTTTCCACTGTTATTGAAATGTGAGAGGATGATACTTTCAAGTGTTCAGGTATTTCAATCTTGCACACTGTTGTTTACACATACAGACATGGTTGATGCTTTTAATAAACCCAGTCTCATAATATACCTGTTCTTGGAAAGATACTGCCAACAGGTTCTTAATGAAACAGTGAGGACTGCCAAGCTGACCCCTGTCGCTGCTCGGCTTCAGGAAGTGGAGGGCAAAGTTAATCAACACGTCATCCCCAAAGAGGTACATTGGTGTGAAAAGTATTTGTCCCCTTCCTGACTTCTTATCTTTTTGCATGTTTTCTCAGATTTAAATGTTTCAGATCATCAAACAAATTTAAATATTAGTCAAAGATAACCCAAGTAAAATTTTGACCTTGAAATTTTTTTTAGATTATATATATATATATTTTTTTTATTAAGAGAAAAAAACTGTCCAAACATACATGGCCCTGTGTGAGAAAGTAATTACTTTTTCACACCACTGCATGTGGTTTCTGGCTGTGTGTCTGTCCGTTTCTCCTCATCTCTCAGTCACATTCATACAGATCAAAAGTTTTTGTTTGGCCTCTGAATAAAATTATTTCAGAGTAAGAAAATGATATTTGTATTCACATAATATCAGTAAGTTTAATATATTGTTGTTATCTTTCAGACCCTAGTGATCTATGCTTTGGGAGTAATCCTGCAAGATTCTGACACCTGGAGCACCCCATACATGTGTGTTTTTCTTAAATGAATTTTGTTAAAACAATATTTAAAATATACTGTAGTTCCAGTATATTATATAATAATATAGACTGTCCCAGTGTCTTATATGGTGATGTGAAATCTTCCAGGTTCGACCCAGATCGATTTGATGATGATTCGATTAGGAAGACCTTCTGCCTACTTGGATTCTCTGGGAATCAGACGTGTCCTGAGCTCAGGTACTCAGAAATTTTTGGAATTAATTCTGTCCCTTTTAATGAGCCTGAGTGACTGATGAAAGTATTTAAAAGGAATCTTAAGGTTTTTCTTTTTTTTTCAGGTTGTACAGCTGAGGTTTTAATGTGCTGTTTTGGAAGTAAATTGACTTTTATCAAATGCAAATGTCAAACTCTGTATGGATGTGCTGCAGTTTCAGGGAAACTTTCATAGTGTTTTTATTACTGTCATAATACAATAATAATAATTATCACTATTTGGTTTCTCTAACAGGTTTGCCTACATTGTAGCTACAGTCCTGCTCAGTACATTGGTTCAACAGCTGAAACTTCACAAGTTGAAAGGACAAGTCATGGAGGTCAAATCTGAGCTGGTTTCCTCACCAAAGGATGAAACCTGGATCACTGTCAGTAAAAGAAACTAGAACAAGACACAATAATAAGCCACAGAAGAACTAAAGAGTTCAATTTCCAGCATTTATCATTATTTGTTGAATGTCAAGAATCCAGTCTGTTCGAGAGAGATGTCATGTTTAAACCCATGACTTACATAATCTGTCTTCTTACACTTTCTGGAATTAAACATTGAATATGCCTCATCCTTGAGGGCATTTGTTTGCAGAATGAGGCTTTTGTTTTTCACCAGACTTTTTTACTCAGAATTCTTTTAAAACAAATTAGGCAACATGGCATATCATTATTTTTTGTAGAGTCATATTAAATTAAATAATTAAATATGTATATAAAAATATGGAGTAAGTTTATCATTCTTTTAAATTGTATTGCATATTATTGCTCCTTCAACAAGTGTAACTAAAAGGGAAACAAAGAATAGCTGTGCCAGATGTTATAATATATCTTTTCCACGTTTATAACCTGGAAATAAATATTATTCAGATGTTTTTGGCTAGTAGATACATTGTTTGCTGTTGAAGACATCAGAAAACTGTTGCACACAAGATGATGGAATGAAGTGTCAAAACCACAAAAACCCTATAATCTAATATTTTAAATAGAATATATTAAAAAATGTCTGTCTCTTAACATTGCATCTCCAAATCAAATAACTATAGTTTCACCTTTTCAGATTTGTATTTTGTTATTTTGCTCGTTCATGAGACCTGTCAAGCGTTAGGTTTTTTCACTGGGCCTGCTCTGAAGCAGATAAAGTCGTATTTGAGTTCATCGGGTTGGCAAAAACATTTAAAAATCAGTAGAGTTAACCACAAGAATTCTCTTCAACACTTTGCAAATCAGATCAGCTGGGATTGACACCAGCGACCATCATGCGGAGGATAAAGCGGTAAAAGATGAATGAGTGAGTGGCATAAGCTCAGAAACACGTTTACCAGCGGGAAGTTTGCTTCTACGTCTTAATGTAACAATAATTTGGAAACCCCTGATCCTTCAGCTGCTGGGAGAGCCCCTGCAGTACCGCTCTCTGCCGAGGCGGCGCCTGCGAGCATCACCGCGACAACCTCCGTACACACACAGGGAGAAGCACACTGCTTCGCTAAAGATGTGAAAATGGCGGAGCTACAAATGCTTTTGGAGGAAGAGATTCCAGCAGGACGAAGTGCACTGCTGGATAGTTTCACGAATTTGGAAAGAGTCGCGGAGTACTGCGAGAGCAACTATGTCCAGGTAAGCTGTCACCCGTGTGATTAAAAAAGGACCGGGTTGGTTTTATTTTGTTGAAGACACTACGGTGGGGCGAACTGATGCTGGGCTAGCTTTTGCTAACGATGTGGTTAGCAACAGCTACGACTACGGCAAACACAACCTGCTGTCAGTGCGCTTTTCACACCACTGACACACAGCTCCTCACCCTGCTCATGTCAAGAAGCAATAGCGTTGCGTTGAGTCACATTTTCTACCGACAAAACGGTGTATGCTGCTTGTATGTCCACGTTAGGCTACCACGTTAGCTTTGTAGCATTCTCGCCAGCTGCTCGGCATCATCCACGGTTTAAAATAAACAGCCAAGCTCAGTGAAAAGTATTTTCTTTTCGCGATCGATCAGTGCCACTACAGGGTCCTGTTGATCATTCATCGTCTACATCAGATGTCAAGCCAGATAAATACGCGATTATCTCTGGTTGACGTGAGATAAACCACTGATTTATGATGTCAGACTGGTCGTGCTGCAGATACATGCTGGAATTGTATATTGTAACGCACGAAATGCCTCAAATAAATGACCTATGGGTTTGCTTTCCTTTTTTCATTCACACATAGAGCATCAAGTTGAATGAACGTCGGTGTAACGTTGTATTTTCTGTTTTAGCATCTTAAAAATGGCTGCTGATTTGCATAGCAGTGCAGGTATGGGAGCGAATCGATCACTACTAATTTCAGACCCTTTTACTTGTCATATGCTCACCCATTTTAGCATATTTTAGTTTAACATCATCCTAGGCTGCACGGGTCTGTTTTAGTACCGGTACGTGACATTTGGCTCTGTGGTGTATTAGCAAGGATTTGCCAAAGTGTGATAATAAAATCTGATGTTAATAAGCAAGGCTGATCAGGTCTGACAGGTTTTTATGTGAAGGAGGGGGCGGTGGATGATCTTGCTGTCTGGCATCCTTCCTTGTTTTTTTTTTTCTCACCCTGCAAGGTTTACTTAGCTGCTCTCCAGTGGCTATTACCACTAATAGTAGTATTCACCTGGGCTTCATAGTGGGATACTTGATCTCTCCATCTTAGCTGCAATTCACATCTTCACCTTCCCTTGTCTGTCTCCAAGTCTTGTAACATTAGCAATGTAGGGATTGGACACTTGTTGAATTTGTGCCTGCATAGTGCCCCAGGGGTAGTTCCTGCAATTCCCTGAGTTCTTTACACATGCAGTTCTTATACTACAGGTGTTTGTGAACAAAAAATGGTCATGTTAAACCAAGTGGATTGTATTAATCAAGACCAGTAACACAAATATATCTTAGGGGCCTTTACATCCAATCCGGCATGTTCTGTCCATAGATGTGGATTTATTCCCTTGATTTCCTTTACACAAATGTTTCATTAGTATCATTACATGGCCTTGTAAGTTTCTCAATTATTTCCTACATAATTAGCCATCAATACATTGCAAATTAATACATTTGCAATAAAGACCTTTTATTAGTAATATAATAATAATCTTCATTTATAGAGCTTCTCTCAAAAGATACACTAATTCACTAATACAAGATACTCTAAATCACTTCACTAATAAAAGCACAAAATAAAATCACAAAGAGAAATACAGTGATAAAAGAATAAAAAAATGAACACCACCAACCAATAACGAGTAAATATAAACTTAAATAAGGTAATATGTGGAAATGCAGAATGATTTAATTATGTTAAAATAAATCTATTTTAACATTGGTTCAAGTTTTGAAAGCAAAATGAAAAATTATGTGCCAAGATAAAATGGTTATAAGTACATGTCAATATTTGTCAGTGTTTCCTAGTAATCTACTTTGGGTAACACATTATTTTGTTTTCATACTTTGGACAATTATGCATCATCTATTCTTCTGTTTGCAGAACATGGTGATTTGTTTGCTAAGACTGCACTTTGCAGCGGCTCAGAAATTTATTGTGTATTACTTGGACAGTCTGCTTTACATCAGAAGGCGTAGACATGTCACCACTTAGGATGATTCTCTTTTCACTACAGTGGTCACCACTGCTTGTTCACTACTTTGCTATATTCCATTCACAGCTCTATACAAACACTCATGAGATTAATATAGAAATTATATATTAATATATATGGAGCCCATTGTGTTTTAGTCTATTTTGACTTGTGGCTTTTGCATCAGACCTCTAGATTTACATGATATAAATTGAAGTAAATCAATTCGTTAACATCCAATTATGACTCCAAAAGCAGCTGTGTCCCATGTTTATGTTTACATCCGGTTATCACTCTGCTAATATGCTAAGCAAACAGACAGGATTGCATGCTCATCTGAAGATGATGAATTGTTTTGTTTTATTTATTGCTTCCATTAGAGTGAACTCTTCATTTATTAAATTAAGAGGTGAGGAAGTGATGAACAATTCATTAGTAGTTTTCCAATATGACTGCTTTGTTTGATTTGATCACCCTTTCAAAAGATAATAAATTAATTTATTAAAATATAAAATCACAGATTAACAGTAAAATCTGACAGTTGAGAAGGTGAAGGTTTAATCAAGAAATTTCATAAACACTGAAAATCTATTTGATTGCTAATATACATTATTTTTTAAACAGACTATAAAATGTCATATTTGAAAAAATGTAAGAAACTGTTGCACATTGTCACAGTCGGTGAGGAGCATTTTCCTGGCAGAAACATGAACTGACCTATCTGCCTTTTGATGTTTCCATTGATGTGCCCACGCTGTGCCCACGGCACGACCAGCAGAATCCTTCTTTTTCTCTGGCTGCAGCTGAATAATGTGCAACTCTGTCTTTGGCCATTAAGTTTTTTGTAGAGTAAAATGTTATTTCCTTCTTAAAGCAGCCATTTTCCCCTCATGTCACTGCCTGATATTTTTCATCTTTCAAGTTCCTAGGTTTTTGGCACATTTGTTTCTAAATAGTTTATTTTTGTGTCTGTTCTGTTGATGTTAATAATCTCTTTGCTTCTTCCACTCATTTAGTCTCCTGACAAACATAGGGCGCTGGAGGAGACTAAGAACTACACCACCCAGTCTCTGGCCAGTGTAGCTTACTTGATCAACACACTGGCTAACAATGTCCTGCAGATGCTGGACATCCAGGCCTCACAACTCCGCCGCATGGAGTCCTCCATAAACCACATCTCGCAGGTCAGAGTCAGACATGTATAAGTTAACCAGGTAACCATAAGAAAATGGTTACCTCCCTTCTCATTATGAATAGGTGCTGTTGTAGATGTCAGTACTCACTAGAAACAGCTGTTGAGGTAAACTTAAAATTTAGGGAATATATTGATCAGTTGTCCACTGCTTTACCAGTTTGTGAGTAAAAACAGCTGAAAGTAAGAGTGAAAGCAAAACAAATCTGAAATTAAACCCAGTAATTTGCAATCTATCTTCAGACAGTGGACATCCACAAAGAGAAGGTAGCACGGAGGGAGATTGGCATCCTCACCACCAACAAGAACACATCCCGCACACACAAGATCATCGCCCCAGCCAATCCTGAGAGGCCTGTGCGCTACATCCGCAAACCCATTGACTACAGCATCTTAGACGACATGGGCCATGGAGTCAAGGTATTCGTTTTCTTCTTTTAAAACAGTTTTTTGTGTTGCCAATTATGCTAAATTGTGGGGAAGTCTCAGCCCTTCTTACATTTAGTGATGATATTCAAAGTAAAATAGGATGCCATTAAATTAGTTTAAATGTAATATATAATATTGGTGCTTTCCCACTCTACACTATACCTTTTCAACTTGACTTGGCATGGCTCGACCCTACTTGTTTCCTTTTCCACTAGGGTTAGTACCTGGTATCCTGTACTCTTTTTCTAGTACCTGCTCTGCCAAGGTTCCAGGTGAACTGAGTTGATACTAAATGTGACGTCGACAGAATGCCGGCCACCCGACTGTCGTCCGTCTCTGGAAGAGTCATGAGTGTGATGTGTAATACAGGAATCAAACCAAACAATACCACCTGTATATCAGTTATAAAGACTTAAAAATCCTGAAAACATGTGTTATTCTACAACATGTAACAAGAAAATCTATAAAATCTCAATATTTAACAAGGAAGTTTGGTGTATTTAGTGACAGCACTGCCACAAGCTGGTGATTGTGAGCCGTATCTCAGCCCCTTCTGCCATAATTTAGTTCATTGACTGTGTCAGATGGAGTTTGTGCTCTGGTCATGCAGGATGTACTGAACTAGTCTTTTTAATTAAATGATTCTAATGATTCAATACAGTGAAAAGAGATATATAAGTGAAAGTAAACTCAGTTTGAGAAGGGAGTCAGAACAGCTTCATAGTAAGTGTTAAAATGCAACAGAGTTAAGGAAAACTGTGGCTTAATGAGTAATGTAATTTTAACATTTTACAGAAACCTTGAAATATTTGCTGTAATGTCTGAATCAATGTGTGGAATTAAAAAATGGGTTTATCACGGGCTGTTCCCACCAGAAAATCTAATGGAAAGGACTTGTAGAGGTCAAACAACTCTACTGGGCTTCAGTGATGAGTAATGTGAGATGTGAGAAATAAATCAATGAGGCTTTTCAGTGGGAAATGTTACCCAAGACACAAATCCAGCTAAATATAGATTCTGTCTCATAAACAGAACCTGCTACTGCTAACAGGTACCTACCCCATTATGACTTAATTAAAAAAAAGAGGTGAAAGTAGGGCTGGGCAATATGGCCTATAACCATTATAGTGATATTTTTAGGATATATCGCGATATACAATATTAACCCATACACTCTCAATAAATGAAAAGAAATAATTACATGGTAGGCCTTGCTAATGTGGAGTAGCTCTCAATACATAATCAAACAACACTTCAAATAATATAAAAGTTTCATCAACAATTGCTGTAATAAAGTCAAAAACTAAAAAAAACTAAAAATGAAAGTGCACATTTTTCTGCTTGATTGTATTTTCAACAACAGATCATTTTTAGAACAGTAAGAGGTGAGAGGTGCATGAAGAGAGAAAGCCGTGTGAATTGAAAGAAGAACCACATGTAAACAGCTTAATAATTATGTTCATGTGACAATTTTTACCGGTACTCGATGTTCGCGATGTTAACAAATAGCATGATATATATCTTGTATGTTCGATATATTGCCTACCCCTAGGTGAAAGTGGATGGTTCTGAAAAGCTAGATTCCCACTGACTGAACTAAGATGAGGTTGTTTCCTAATGCTTTCAAAGAACAAATTCCCCCAATTTAACATTGGGCCATTGTTGCTTAAATCTTACAGTGTGGCTCTCTGTACCACATGCATAAATAACTGTTGTTTCACTCTCTCCCTTCTCTTACTAATCCTCTGGTTTCTTCTCTTTTTTCTCTTTTCTGCCTGCCAAATTTATTTTCTTTTTTATCAACCATAGTGGTTGCAAAGGTTTAAGGTAAGACTTTCAAATGTATGAGCTTCAAAGGAGGGAGGTGATTTTGTGTTTGTTGAATGAGTTATTTTCCCCTTTTTGATTGCTGTGGGATCATTCATTTTTGTTTGTTTTAATCATATTTAATAATAATTAGTTTGTTTTATTCTTCTTTTCATGAGTCGGATGCAAAAATAAATGCCACTCTCAGTCCATCCATCTTAGTCAACCATTTCTTGGCTTCAGTTTCATATAAAACCGACAGATATGAGGGAGGTATAGGTCTTCTCATCATTCTTAAATGTGAACATTTCCTGTTAAAGATTAGTAACAGTTGTGTGAAGGTTTTATGGTATGTTTAAATATTCTTTCCCAATTTTACTGTGGTTAACCAACAAATATTCTCACCCATGTCTTTCTGCTTTAGGCCAGTGCTCAGAACATGAAGACCGGAGGGGGGGGGCTCCCTCGCACCAACCCGCCCACACAGAAGCCCCCCAGTCCGCCCATGACAGGCAAAGGGACCCTTGGGTATGTAAACTGTGCCAGAGCCTTGATGCATCTTCCAAAAACATTAGGGGGGCAGACTTTTGTTCACCTCTTCACCACAGTGTTTAATTAATGTCACTGAGGTGGTTTGAAATTGATGACAGTGGCAGTTCTCATCAAAGTGTTAATCTTTGTTTAATGAAGACGGCTTTGGGAATCTCCATTTTCAAGCAGCCCTTAAGCAGGAAAAATTGAAACCTGTCTCTTTTGTGGTCTAATGACAGACTTTAAAATGTACACTACCATTTTTAAAATGTATTTTCTTTTATTTCTTGACTATTTACATTGTAGATTCTCACTGAAGGCATGAAAACTATGAATGAACACATATGGAATTATGTAGTAAACAAAAAAGTGTGAAATAACTCAAAAGGCGTTTTCTTCAAAATAGCCACCCTTTGCTTTGATTACTGTTTTGCACACTCTTGGCATTCTCTCGATGAATTTCATGAGTTAGTCACCTGAAATGGTTTTCCAACAGTCTTGAAGGAGTTCCAAGAGATGCTGAGCACTTGTTGGCCCCTTTGTCTTCACTCTGCGGTCCATCCCATTCCAAACCATCTCGATTGGGTTTAGTTCAGGTGACTGTGGAGGCCAGGTCATCTGGCATAGCACTCCATCACTCTCCTTCTTGGTCAAATAGCCCTTACACAGCCTGGAGGTGTGTGTGGACAATGACGTCCTGTTGAAAAATAAATGATGGTCCAACTAAACGCAAACCGGATGGGATGGCATGTCGCTGCAGGATACTGTGGTAGCCATGCTGATTCAGTGTGTCTTCAAATTTGAATAAATCCCCAACAGTGTCAACAGCAAAGCAACCCCACACCATCACACCTCCTCCTCCATGCTTCACAGTGGGAACCATGCATGTAGAGACCATCCGTTCACCTTTTCTGCGTCGCACAAAGACACAGCATGTGGAGCCAAAGATCTCAAATTTGGACTCATCAGACCAAAGCACAGATTTCCTCTGGTCTAATGTCCATTCCTTGTGTTTCTTGGGCCAAACAAATCTCTTCTGCTTGTTGCTTTTCCTCACTAGTGGTTTCTTAGCAGCTATTTGACCATAGAGTCTCCTCTGAACAGTTGATGTAGAGATGTGTCTGCTACTAGAACTCTGTGTGGCATTTATCTGCGCTCTAATCGGAGGTGCTGTTAACTTGTGATTTCTGAGTCTGGTGTCTCGGATAAACTTATCCTCAGCAGCAGAGGTGACTCTTGGTCTTCCTTTCCTGGGGCAGTCCTCATGTGAGCGAGTTTCGTTGTAGCACTTAATGGTTTTTGCGACTGCACTTGGGGACACATTTAAAGTTTTCTCAGTTTTCCGGACTGACTGACCTTCATGTCTTAAAGTAATGATGGACTGTCGTTCCTCTTTAGTTAGCTGATTGGTTCTTGCTATAATATGAATTCTAACAGTTGTCAAATAGTGCTGTCTGCTGTGTACCAATCTGACTACTGCACAACACAACTGATGGTCCCAACCCCATTAAGAAGGCAGGAAATTCCACAAATGAACCCTGATAAAGCACACCTGTGAAGTGAAAACCATTTCATGTAACTACATCATGAAGCTCGTCGAGAGAATGCCAAGAGTGTGCAAAAGCAGTAATCAAAGCAAAGGGTGGCTATTTTGAAGAATCTAAAATATAAATTGTGTTTTGAGTTAATTCACACTTTTTTTGTTTACTACATAATTCCACATGTGTTCATTCATAGTTTTGATGCCTTTAGTGAGAATCTACAATGTAAATAGTCATGAAAAAAAAACATTAAATAGGAAGGTGTGTCCAAACTTTTGACTGGTAGTGTACATAATGGAACTTTTTTTTGACACAACCTTTCAGGCAGGTACAGTATGTGCTGTTGCGTGTCATGTACCATTTTCTATGTGGTGGTTAAATATAATTTAGGCCACATCTACACGTAAATGGCACAAAACATAGATGATCTTTTTCTTCGTTGTTTTAAGTTAAAAAGTTCTTGGTAAAGACAGTGTTAAGACAGAAGGAACCGAACCAGAGAAAATAAAGGGAAATATATTAAGAAAATTAAGAAAGTTATCACAAAACATGTTTGTTTATTAGTTATTAATTAGCAACACTGTAAATCAATCTCCAAACACATGATGGCAACAAGTATGATGATGAGTATGATGGCAACAACGGCAACAAAGACAGGGATGGTGAATGCCAGCGCAAGAGAGAGGAGGGACTATGACATCACCATTTTCCTAAAGGAGCGTATTCACTGTCTACCTGGAAATGTAAGGCTGGCGTTTTGGTAATTTCTCACTCTAGGAATCTCCAACATCTGACCATTCGTGGAGTGTTGTTGTCAGTGTTCCATTACTCGGTGTCAACAGTAATGGTAGTTTATGACTTTAAAGGAATAATTTACCGTCTAAGTGAATTTGTGTTGCTGTAGAGTTTTTTTTTTTTTTGTGTCCCGTGTCTTGAGTGTTGACTTGAAGTGATCTCTTATCCCACAGGGATGCTGCTAGTGCAGCACATAAATGTTGTGTTCTTGTCACCATTGGGACCTTCATCGACCTCAAATTCTCTTTCTCTGTGTATGTGGAAAAATGTGTGTGTTGGTGTGCTCTTATGTATTCCCCCTCTTCATAACCTCCAAAAACATTTGTATCTCTGAGATTGGGAGGGGGTTTAACCTCTTCATATTGACATTATGAGGTGTGTGTTGGTGTCCCTTCAAAACACATGTTGATCGACCACAGCTCCAGCCCTCCATGATGCTCCTTCTGCCACAGCCTGTGGCAATGAGCAGACATCTCATTTATGGCTTTAATTTATAATTTTTCTTCGGTTGTTTAACTTCCTCTTTGTTTATTTTCAAGTTTTCTTTCAGTTGTATTTTTTTTTTTACCTACTCTTGGCTGCCACATATTTCTCATAGCAATATTTTGCCATGGCACCAGTGCTCAGACATTTAAAACCAGTCCATTGTTTCAGGGCCAGGTCAATAAATCCCCCCATTTTTAAAAGCCAAGGTTATAACTTACATAGTGCTGCTGTCTGCTTAAAAATCTCCTCCTCTCTATATTTTGTGAATTTGCTGGTTTCAGGTACAGGGACATGCTCAGGGACACATTAACAAATGAGAGTTTAATTCAGTCAATATCATGTGTTTTTTCACAACTTTAAGTCCCCTTTTCAGTCAATAATGCAACATCACTTAAGAATAGCCCTTTTTTGTCTTGTTTTGCTGTTATACAATCAATAGAACTTTGATTTATATTATGCTAGAAGCTCAGTGTTCCAGTTTCTTCCATGGAAAAGTTCATCCCAAAGTGTGAGCTGAGAAGCTACTACAAGTGGACTGTGTAAGGTCCATTGAAATTAAAGTTTTGAAATCAACTTTCAGATAGTCATAAAAAAGAGGAACAAAGATCCCATTAAGTATTGTAGTCAAATAGGTCTCACTCAGACTGCATTTGTCATGTTGGTAAAGATTAACTAGATATCAGTATGATGAAGATTATCGGCCCTCTCCTATATAAAAAAAAATACCAATTTTTTTTCTGGAAGTGTGGTTTTTAAGCAACAGCGGCAACAGCATATTTTGTCCTGACTGCAACTTCCCAACAGCACCTGTGGGCCCCCTGCCAACCCCAATGTTCACCACCATTTTTTAAGTTTGCACTTGTATGTTTCTTGCTCTCCTCCTCCCTTCTCCCTTCCACACCTCTGTGTGGATGCCCACCCTCCCCTCGACTCCTGTCCCCCTGATCCTCTCGCAGGCGCCACTCCCCCTATAGGACACTCGAGCCAGTGCGTCCACCCGTTGTCCCTAACGACTACGTCTCGAGCCCGACGCGCAACATGACGCAATCCCAGCAGAGCCCTGCACGCACAGCGTCCGTTAATCAGAGGAATCGCACATACAGGTACCCCGTTCCCAGCATGCCTCTATACACTTCTTAAAACGAGCCCCTTTTTTCCTACTTCTACCCCTTTCTTCTCCTCTCCTACATCAAAAATGGAGCCAGCATCTGGACATCTTTCCCCTTCTTTTTCTTCTTCTTTGAAGTAACTCATTATACAAAGTATTATCAATTTAACTCTCTTCTTTTTTCAACCTGATCTCACAATTTTGTCCAAATTGAATGGTTCTAGTTTCTATAGAAAGCCCTGATTATCACTTCCTTTGGAAACCCCTCACATGTGTGCTCTTCTTGTTGCTACGATAAAGAAATGAGGACAGGGCACAGATTAAGCACTGGATTTAGCATTACTAACCACACGGTAAGAAACTGACTGGGTAGCGTTACCCACATAGTCCCAGTGTCGGCTCATCTTGCAGAATGAAACTTTAAACTCAAACATAATGGAATATTTCAAGCCTCCTCTGTCTGCTGTGAGCGATGTAAAAACTAAATGCGAATAAATGCCATTGCGCTCCATCTTTTGGCCAAACAATTTGATCTTTTTGGTCTGGAAATTGACCTGATAACTCTCCCTGATTCTTCTCTCAGCATATGTTTTTTTCTGCACCACTCCATTCACAGCTCATTCCCTCATCTCCCAGTCATGCACTCTCTTCTGTCCAAGAAAAAGTCTGCCCCATGTGATGCTTTTATACTGTGTCGTGTCTTTGTCTTGTGTCGCTGCGGTGCCTATGTCATGTGTCCTTGGTGAGGTTTCTATCGGCTTTTTTTTTTTTTTTTTTTTAAATCACTGTGACATACTCATTTAAAAATCGCACTAACACATCACTGCTCATAAGGGTGCTACATTAATCTGTTATTGAGACGCCAGGAAACAGGATATAACACATTCTTAAGCTTAACACAGTCATTCTGTGTTAAATAGAGTCGGGATAAGAAAGATGAATGACACTCACGTGGTGTAAAATTACTGCATTAAAGTAAATAATCTCTTTATTACTGTAGCTGTCTCTGTTGCAGGAATCATTCCAGATGCTCAGAAATCTTCCCTGCATGGATTAGGTTTCTCTGCTGCCAAATAATTCCCTGTTTTTTGCTTATTCAGTATAGAAGTAGTGGTTGCTACTACTAGAATGTTTTGGTGAAGGTCAAACATTCGTTTGTCATGATTTCAAGGAGATGAGAGAGCAGTGATTGAGAAAACAAGACAAGTGAATCAGGAAAAACAAATCAGAGTTTGATCCCAGAATATAAATGAGAGAGATAAAACTTATGTTGTGTAATTTCTGTCAAGCTAAGCTTTTCACTTGGTGTTCAAAAGAAACATACATAAACTTCTTATTGTAGCTAATGAGTGAAGTACCTTTGGTTTCTATTCATTTCAGGAATGTTACATTTTGGGACAAAAAAATTGATTATCAGTATTTTGAAAATTCAGCTTGAGTATATTAATGTCAGTTTTGGAAGAATTACGGTCTAGGTGCAGCTTTGACGAAGGCTCTGAATGTGTGATGGCGTTGACAAGGTTTTATCTGAGTGTCAGTGTCCTAAAATGTTTGCCGCCCTACCACCAGCAGTGGGAGCAGTGGTGGCAGCCACCCCAGCAGCAGTCGCAGCAGCAGCCGAGAGAACAGCGGCAGTGGCAGTGTTGGAGTACCCATCGCTGTGCCCACCCCAGCTCCGCCCTCTGCCTTCCCAGGTAACGCCTGCTTCATTTTTAATCTTTGACTGAAAGATAAATAACTGCCTGAAACCAACTAACCTCACTAATCTTTTATCTGACCTGCATACACTTAAATCTGTGATTAACTGTGTGAAAACCTTTGATATGCTGCAATCCTTTCCTTCCTCTCCACTCTATTCTTGTCTTGACTCCTTCACCCATTTCTCTCTCGTATTTTTTTCTTTACATTTTCACCCCCTGGCCTTCAACCCCTTCAGGTTCAGCGCCTGCCCCATCCAATTCAGCTAAACCTTCCCCCAACACCTCCACCTCTGCTACTACCCCTGGCCCACCCACCTCTGCCCCAGACAGCCCCCCACAGGCTCCTAACCCCCTAGTAGAGATCCCGCCTATACCCCCACCCCCTCCCCAACTTCCCTCTTCTGCGAATCCCACTGGTACAGGCACTGCTACTTATGGCAACCCTCCACAAGGTGAGTGTGACTTGGTGGGAGAAGCTCACCCTCTCCTCTGCACTGTCTCCATCTTACCTCACCTCATATACTGCTGCTTGGAGACACAGATATGATTATCCACTCATGAGTTGTCACCCAGAACATCAAGTGGTATTGTCTGACAGCTTGCAGGACTTATTGATTATGTCTTTATGTCATCTCAAAATTTTGAAGGCTTATCCTAGTTGCATCTGATGGCCAGAGATTTATTAGATAAATTTGGTCTAATTGCTGATTCATTGATATCTAGTGTCATTTTCAAGTCAAGGTGGAGTTCAGGGATATTTCTTTGTTTCAGACTTGAGGTCAAGTCACCTGTACTAGATATCTCAAGAATTTTAAGACTTTCACTTTTATACTTTTACTTTATACTTTATGTACTTTATATATAAAGTATACTTTATACTTTTATACTTATACTTTTAAAACAATGGAATTTTCATAGAGGGCTTATAATTGCATCCTCATTTGTATAACACTGAAGCAACACACGAGGGCATAATCAGATATGTCATTTGGAAGACCTTAATAATAGTTAAATTGAGCATTCAGACACAACCCATTGTTTTCTGGGTTTCATGTTAAGATGTGCACATACTGTGGGCTGCATTCTTGGAAACCTATTTGTAAATGTGTTATTGGCTGCATATAATGTAAGTAAATAAGATGCTAAGTGAAATGCTGAAATTCTTATCTGTATGTCAAATAAGAACTTTGCATTCACTGTAGTCTTGGAAAATCCACAGCAGCAAGTGTCTTTTAGATAGATAGATAGATATACTTTATTAATCCCAAGCTGGGAAATTGCAGAATTTCGTCTCCCTCTCTATTTAAAAAAAAAATAAAAATAGCAGAGGGCTGAGAAAACACATTTTGTTTTAAGGTCACTGTATGTACAGATAATATTTAATATTTATGTACATAACATTTATAAGAAAGCTAAAATAGACACAACCGTGTGTGTGGATTGTGTGCTGCTGCCGGATTCTCTGCTCAATTTTCTCAGTATCTCATCAACTGTCTATGTTGATGTTTTGATTGATAATGCATGAACTGTGTGGTGAAATGCTTTAACAGTTCTTTGTTCATTTGGTCTTGTGCAAGTTCTGTGGCTGCTGGATGTTGTAATTATCACTGTATGTACACTGATGCTCCTCGGGACACAACCTTACGTCCAAAGAACTTTTATTCAGTTAGATGCAGCACAGAGATGAATTTTTTTTTAATGTTCAGATTACATTAAATGTTCAGATGTTCAGATTAATTATTTAAATTTTTTGTGGGAAATATATTATCCTCACTCTGATTGATCTTTACCTTTTAACAAAACTTCAACTGAATCAGCATATATTTTTAACAGGCAATTAAGCTGATCAGTCATTGAACTGTTGACATCATGCCATTGTTTCCCTTCTCAGTGTATTTTACTGCCATAAAATGCAACATATCACTGTTATCATATCACTGTTGTCATACCACATATAATAGCACAGTATAATAATGAATAGTGAAATAAATCATCATCATGAGTAACCATCATGTGACATGAGAAAAGCAGTTAAACAAATTTTAATCTATTTAAATTTGAGTAAACACAGCTTTTTTGTGACAGAACCATATATAATTATTTTCAAAATCAAACGTAAAAAAGATGAGCTTGGCAGCTTGGCCAAAAAAAGGTCATCACCTCTGATATTCTGCCTTTAGCTTTGATTACAGCACGCATTGGCTATGGCATTGTTTCAATAAGCTTCTACAATGTCACAAGATTTATTTCTGTCCAGTGTTGCATTAATTTTTCACTATGATCTTGTACTAATGATGGTAGAGTCAGATCACTACACAAAGCCTTCTCCAGCACATCCCAAAGATTCTCAGTAGGGTTAAGGTCTGGACTCTGTGGTGGTCAACCCATGTGTGAAAATAATGTCTCATGCTCTCTGAACCACTCTTTCACAATTTGAGCCCGATGAATCCTAGCATTGTCATCTTGAATATGCCTGTGCCATCAGGGAAGAAAAAAATCCCTTGATGGAATAACTTGGTCATTCAGTATGTTCAGGTAGTCAGCTGTACTCATTCTTTGGGCACATAATGTTGCTGAACCTAGACTTGACCAACTGCAGCAACCCCAGATCATTGCACTGCCCCCACAGTCTTGTACAGTAGACACTAGGCATGATGGGAACATCACTTCATCTGCCTCTCGAACAGGGTAAATCTGGACTCATCAGACCACATGACCTCCTTCCATTGCTCCAGAGTCCAATCTTTATGCTCCCTAGCAAATTGAAGCCTTTTTTCCTATTGACCTCACTGATTAATGGTTTTCTTAAGGCTACACAACTGTTCAGTCCCAACCCCTTGAGTTCCATTTACATTGTGTGTGGAAATGCTCTTACTTTCACTATTAAACATAGTCCTGAGTTCTACTGTTGTTTTTCCCTTGATTCACCAATCAGGTTTTTTCTGACCACATTTCTTCCTCAAAGACGATGGTTCCCCACTATCCTTCCAGTTTTTAATAATGCGTTGGACAGTTTTTAACCCAATTTTAGTAGTTTCTACAATCTCTGCTTGATGCATGCCAATGATTTGACCCTTCTCAAACAGACTAAAATCTTTTGTTTAAGAAATGAGAAGCTACTCATTGCATCAGTTGGGGTTAAATAACTTGTTGCCAGCTGAAAGATAATCACCCATGCAGTAATTATCCAATAGGAGGCTCTTACCTATTTGCTTAGTTAAATCCAGGTGGTGACTTTTTTTTTAATTTGGCCAGTGTATTCAAAGCCTCTCCTACTCCCCCACATTTGCTGAACCACTCTCTGCTGCCCCCTGCCATTGTTTCTTCTCAGGTGCTTCCCAGTTCTACAGCATGAATCGCCCAGTGCAGCATCCACAGAACCAACAGGTGGGTGGCTCTCTGCCGTATCGTCGACCATCGTCTGTCTCTGGTCAGCCCAACACGGCACAGAACCAGCTCAACGGTGGACCACATTTCACCCAGAACCAAGGTTTGTCATACCAATATTAACATTTTAAGATCTGGTCTGTGTAAAAGGTGTACTAAAAAATTCCACAATATTACTCTCAAGTTCGTTATACTGACATAGTTACACATGAGAGTTTTATTCTATTTGGGTTCTTTTCAGTTAAAAATGCACTTAAGAAGGTCCTATTTTTTTTCGTTGTTCTAAACACAGTCTCTTTGTATATTGTCAGCAATTTAAATTAGAGCTCAACCAATATAGGATTTTTTTTAAGTGAGCAGTACAGATTTTTTTTATGTAAAAATACCTGATAAGGTATTGGCTGATATGCAACTATAGACATGGTTCTTAAACTCCATATGTCTGTGAAGATTCTCAGTCATCCAGGCCATGGTATCCAAAAGTGTAGCAACAAAAAAAGGCAACTGGACTTAGTTGAATTTCTTAAAGACGTAGGCTTCTTCAGAGAACATAAACTCTATAGTTTGCACTTTATTGTCCAAAGTAACTTGCATAATGAACTATAGACATGGTTACTAATTAGATACATTTTGTATGAAACATCTTTACTCTGTTTGGGAATAGTATATTTTTGTTCATTGTTCCTGATGCATATTTTTGGGCCTCATACCGTAAATGTTCTTAAACTCCATATGTCTGTGAAGATTCTCAGTCATCCAGGCCATGGTATCCAAAAGTGTAGCAACAAAAAAAGGCAACTGGACTTAGTTGAATTTCTTAAAGACGTAGGCTTCTTCAGAGAACATAAACTCTATAGTTTGCACTTTATTGTCCAAAGTAACTTGCATAATGAATTAAATAAGTTTAAATAATTAAAAACCTAAAAAGCAACAACCTCCAAAAACTACATATTACAGTATATCAGAAAATCATCAGATGCAGACAAATAATCTGATATATATCTGATATATCTACCAAAGCTTCCTACTTGCTGGGCTCTACAGCAAATTGACTGTCTTGGGCTTAGATCTTGAATCCTTAGGTTTCAGAGGAAGCAGATCACAGGTAGACTTCACCTCCTTACCAGATTCCCCGCTTCTCTTTGCTGTCATTACTATTTGTCTTATTCAGTTCATATGCCACACTTTTACTCATGTCACAGAAGTATGTATTAAAAACATAAAATCTGTGCAATATTTTCTTAAGAGTAATGTTTTTTTTATAATAAAGTGATTAATATTTAATCATTTAGAACTTGCCAGAATGTAGTGAAACATCTAAATTTCCAAAATCACAAGGGAGACACAGACCAAAATTGGAGATATTGGAAATTGGAGTTCACTCTCACAGGCCACTAAGAAAAGCGGTAAATTATTTAGATTTTAGAAGCTAAAATCACTGAATATTTAGTATTTTTCCTTGAAAATTGCTAATATTTTAAATGCTTATTCTCTAATTCTGTCTGTCTGCCACACACTTTACCTATGTTATATTTGAGATGGGCTTCTCAGGTCTCTTCTTCATCCTCTATCTATGCCATTCTTATTCCTGTTCTTTAAATTCCACCGTGTGCTTATCATGTTAATAATCTGACCTCATTTTCTCATGTCTTTGCTGTCCTCATGTCTTCTACACACCTCCTCCCTCTCTCTCTCTGGCCCTGCCCTCATACGTCTCTCTGTGTATTGATTTTGTTGGATGATAGCTGGCCCGCTCGCTCCCCCTCCCCCCTCCATGCAGATCACCCCTCAGCTGCCTCTGATGGGCTTTGTGGCCCGTGTTCAGGAGACTAGTAAGTGGCTTTTAGCTCCTCACTGCCTCTGCATGATCTCTGGTTGTTTCCAGTTGTCCACAATTAGTGTCATCAACCAACCGCCAATATCAGCTGGGGCAGGGACCATTCTCTGCATCTTGTGCCCCAAATTTCTATGAATCCTAAATGCCTATAAAATTGGTGTAGTTCCAGATGGTCCTTTCTGCCTGCAATTGTCGGTGGTTGACTGCTTGTTAAAGGTCCAGTGTGCAAGATTTTGTAATATTGATTGGCGAGAATACAGTATGCCACCCTCCCTTTCCCAAGCATGACAGGGAACTACGGTAGCCTCCATGTACCAGAAAGAACATCCTCATTCTTCATTTGCGTCATAAGCAACATCCTTGAAACATGAAACAAATGCTCTGGCTGCCTCAGAAACATGGCTGCCCCCAAAAAGTGATTATACATTTATATCCTTTAATCACACATATTCCTGTAAATCATCCTTTATGTTACACACTGGACCTTAACAGCATGACTTATGAATGTAAAAATAGGATCATTTAAATAATCGTGCATGTTTGTTTCTTGTCATTGAGCATGATGATGATGTACCCTCCTTTTTTTTTAATCAACATTCCAGTCCTTCTTTTCCTTTGTTTTTATTTACATTAATGCATGTTGAATTAGTATTTGCACCTTTTGTTCTCATGTCACACCCTCAGTTTAAGGAGCGGTAAAGTGCTGTGCTGAAGAAGCTTCTATAAATGATGTATATTGTTGAGCATCCAAATGCATCCAGCCTGACCTATTTTTGTTCCTGTTTGAATGCATGGAGATGCCACTCCGTCTTCTGTTTCCCTGACTAATGAGTTATCGTTTTTGCTCCTTTCCTTAACACCAACTTGTTGTCCTTTTCCTCTTGCCCCCTGCGATAACTTCCTCTAGTCTCAGACGTGCCGCCCCCACCTCCACCTGCCGAAGAGGCAGTGTTTGAGGAGCCGACGCCTCCACCTCCACCACCAGAGGACTACGAGGATGATGAGGATGAAGAGGAGTCGGCGGTGGTCGAGTACAGTGACCCTTATGCTGAGGAGGACCCACCATGGGCCCCACGCAGTTACTTAGAGAAAGGTCTGCCATCACTGTTCACATGAGGCAGCTTTAATTTCTTACATTTGGCTATCGATGTGGGTTTTCTTGCCTTCCCATTGGTCATCACCTCCTTTTTTTGCCCTCAGTGGTGGCCATCTACGACTACACCCGTGACAAAGAGGACGAGCTTTCCTTCCAGGAGGGCGCCATCATCTACGTGATCAAGAAGAACGACGATGGATGGTATGAGGGCGTGATGAACGGTACCACAGGTCTCTTTCCCGGCAACTACGTCGAATCCATCATGCATTATGCCGACTGAACTTTCCCCTGTCTGAGAGGAAGAAGAGTGCGAGGAGCGTTTGATGAGAAAGAAGCGGGGAGAGAGAAGCCAAGGGTTTATTAAGTTGAAAGACTTTAATCAGGTACAGTATGATCACCGAAGAGAGAGGCAGGAGAAAGAGGGAGCAGTTTTTAAAGAAGTTGCAACATGATAAACTGAAGTCCAGCTTTTCTCTTGACATAGTCGCCGTTGTAAAACAACCACTACTCTAGATATAGCCTTTCCCTGTAAAAGTTCTTTCTTTGTTTCTTTATTTGATTGAGGACTTGAAAAGGTGATGGATTAATTGAATTTGGAATGAGAGTTCTGTGTTACATTATGAGGCCACTACATAGATTTTTTTTTGCTTCCTTTTTTTTTTACCTCTTTGTCCTTGTTTTAAACCATATTTATTTGGATTTTGTAGTGGGATAAAAGGTGAGCAGGTAGACGTGGCTGCTGAGAGAGACTTGTCACATCGCAGCCTCAGAGAAGCGGCTGGAGAAGAGTGTCTTTATGTGTAGATTTTCTCCAAACACTCCAGGAGACATTTTAGTGAAAGATACACCTCTCTATATACAAAGTATGATGCAACAACATCCTCAAAGTATGAAATGTCATAGTTTCTGTACTTGACACAACTTTTCATTAGGTACCTCAGCAGGGAGTGTGCCAAAGCTGACATTTTCTAAGAAAAGCACATCATATATCTTTAAGTGACACATTAATCGAAGTGAAAGTGGGTTTGAAAAGGTGTGATTGCAAACACAAACTGAATGCTTTAATTTCACTTTATGTCTTTGATGAAGACTAAGTTAATTTGTCTTCATTTTATTACTACATGCTTCACTTTTCTGGCCAGTGTATTTTTTTTTTTCTGGGTCCGGCCCTTTAAATAAGAATGGAAAGTGAAAGGTAAAGCAAGACATCGTCAGTTGCACAATAACTTTTTTTTTTTTTTTTTTTTTTGAAGTCTTACTTATGAATAACAGAAGTCATTTTTAGCTCAACTGGCACACTAATCATTTGTAGTGTTCATATGCACTAGTTTTATTTTAGTGTTTTACTAAGGGTTTTTTTTCTTGCAGAATGTCAGACTGCATTTTTCAACAAGAAAGAAAAAGTCTTTTCTGCTCTTAAATGTCTTAACACTTTTAGAAATGGTGGTGTTGTGGCCTTTGTCAAAAACACTTTTAAAAGAAAAGGCCACAGGTGCACCTATCCAGTTTAGTTAGCACTCAGGCAACAAATCCTTTCACCACAATGCACATATTATTATTTGCAGGATTACTTTCCAGATTAAGGAAACACCCACAGGCCACGTTTGACATTGCGAACACAACACACACTACCTTTATTCCGTTCTCAGACTGGTACCTATGTCCCTCTAACAGCCAAACTATTAACTAAACAAACAAATGCAATAACTAGATTATCAAAAAAATCAATAAGGAAACTGCTTCTGTAAGCATTTCTTTTTTTCATTCACCCACAACTACAGTGATGCGTTAGGTCTTTTCTAAGAGTGCCATATTAAAGTGTGAGTAACTGTTCAGCAGTTAAAATAACAACATTTGCAATAAATTGGCCAGAGAGTGGTGGACTGACATTAATTTAAAACTCTTTATTTTTTGTTTCCATCTGTTTTCCAAAGTTATGCTGAATCAAAAGCACATACATTTGTAGTTAAAGACTTAGAAGAAGAAATATAAATGTGAGATGTATTATGTCCTCAAAACAGGACTTGCTGAATATGAAAAGAAGCCAGCTGTTGTGTTGAAATGGTTTGAATCTTCTCAAGCCCCTGATAATTCTAAATGGCGTCAGTTTAGGCACCGTGGCTCCTCCGCACTGTTCCTGATATGCTTGGATGTTGGGTGTTTGTGAGGGCTCAGTGCTTGTACTTTATGTCAGAATCTTTATTTTCTATTAAAAAAAAGAAGAAATAATAACAAGTGGGACTGTATGTGAGTCTTGCATGCCATTGTTCTTATCTGTACTGGTGTCCCAAGAAACCCATGTGGCGAGATCACCCATTCTTAAAAAGACAACCAGCCCCTGCAGCTCTGACCAGGTTCACCAGCCTCATCCAAAGAGACTGTACAACTTTACTTCAAGCCCACGTCCGAGGAGTCGTCTGACCTGTGGGGGGATGACGTAAGGGAGGGACCCCGCTTCCTCCCCCCCGTCTGTAGCCTTCAATACCTATGACAGTGGTGAAAAAGCCCTATGTGTAAGCTGCTAGTGAATCCTGCAGACAAAAAACCCAACGTGGGAGCGAGGGAGGTTAAGTGATGATAAATGTAAAGCTCAAAATTCACTGCACAGCTCTATTCTCGTTTTATAACAATAGAAATGCCTTGTGTCTGCAGGATTCACAGCCCCAGGAGTCGCAGACTTCCTCGGCATGTCCAGTTTAACAGTCCATAACGCCATTGTGTTGCACAGTTAAAGTTGAATTGCAGAAGTATCATATTTGTAAAATCATGAGAATAAATAAAATGATGAAGCTTTATGGCGTAGTTATGTCTTGGTGCTTGTTTTTATGTATTTGTATAAAGTAGTGGGCAATAGTGGCTTATAATATGTTAACATAAATGTTTAAA
Source organism: Brachirus orientalis (assembly GCA_016785285.1). NCBI lineage: Eukaryota > Metazoa > Chordata > Actinopteri > Pleuronectiformes > Soleidae > Brachirus > Brachirus orientalis. The sequence goes on from JAFBJR010000129.1 coordinate 964,415, forward strand.
ATGTGATTATGTT